>JANIJG010006743.1:24955-62593 GCA_024611175.1 Megaceryle torquata
CACCCCCCCCCAAAAAAAACAAAACAAACAAACAAAAAAAAACAACAAAAAACCCCAAACCCTAAAGTATAGAATTATAGAATCATAGAATCATTTAGGTAGGAAAAGACCTTTAAGATCACTCAGTCCAACTGTTAACCTAGCACTGCCAAGTCCACCACTAAACCATGTTTCTAAGCACCACATCTACACATCCTTTAAATACCTCAAGGGTGGTGACTGCACCACTTCCCTAGGAAGCCTATTCCACTGCATAACAATCCTTCCTGCAGAGAAAATTTTCCCAATATCCAACCTAATTCTCCCTGGAACAACTTGAGATCATTTCCTCTTGTCCTAGCACTTGTTACTTGGGAGAACAGACAAACCCCTACTTCACTACAACCTTCATTCAGGTAGTTGTAGAGAGTGTAAGGTCTCCCCTCAGCCTCCTTCAGGCTAAACAGCCCCAGTTCCTTCAGCTGCTTGTCACCAGCTTTGTTGCCCCTCTTTGGACATGCTCCAGCACCTCAATGTCCTTCTAGTGAAGGGCCCAAAAAAACAGTATTCAAGGTGTGTGGGAAACCTCATCTGGTCCAAGGAATTGGAATGCAAGTTCAATATTGACCTTGAGCAGATAACCATGTACCCTCGAAGAAGCTAGCAAGTCCTGAGAAGAGCTGAGTAAACGAGATTAAGGATCTTCCAGACTGCAAGTAGAGAAAGCTTATCAAGGTTACAACAGAGAAGAAAGTCATCCAATCATGAACTGTTGGTCTTTGACCCAATCATATATGGACACATATTCTTGGGAAAGATATAAAAGGACTTGTTAAAACAATAAAGAAGGCTTTTTGCTTTCTGCTCGCAATCTCGTGTATGTCATGTCCGTCTCAACAGCGACAGAGGTGCAGCCTCACCAGGGCTGATTACAGGGGGATAACAACTTCCCTAGTCCTTCTGGCCACACTACTTCTGTTACAAGCCAGGGTGCTGTTGGCCTTCTTGGGTACCTGAGCACATTGCCAGCTCATATTCATCTGGCTGCTGACCAAAACCCCTGGGTCCTTTTTCACCAGGCAGCCTTCCAGCCACTCTTCCCCAAGCCTGTAGCATTGTATGGGGTTGTTGTGACCTGAGTCCAGGCCTTGTTGAATCTTATAATATTGGTCTGAGTCCATTGATCCAGCTTGGACAGATCCCTTTATATTTCTTTCATAACAGAATAAGAAAACAATGCTAAACTTGGAATTCTTTTAAACAAATTAATATTCTGGTTGTAGAGACTGCCCTAAATTTTTTTTGTCCACCTGGAGCATACAGCTGCATTTTTAAAAGCATTTAGATGCCTAAACTCCATTATGCCTGTAGGGGAAAGTTACTGTGTCTTTTATAAAAATATTCTTGGATTTCTTCTAAAGTAACAGACTCAGCTGGATAGCTAAGAGCAATTATTCCTTGCTGAGTTTAGAAAAAGGCTCTTGTCCAATTTCTGCAGTTTGCAGAGTCTATCCAATCCATGCTTTCTGTCACTATTACAGGCATATTCAAACTGGGTGTAGTTTTTTTCAGGCAGATTGGTGTCATTGTTTGTCACCTTGCAATGGTGTGCAGGGGACTATTATAAAAGGCACATAATGAGGAGATATATTCTAAGTGTTATAAAGGAACTTCCAAATTCCAAATCTAATCCGACATCTAAGTTGTTAGGAGTCTTCATACTTGTCATGTATGTCTCACAAACTGGTCTAATCAGTACTACTGCAAACACTGGCACAGGTTGCCCAGCTTGGTTGTAGGAGATCCATCCCTGGAAAAAATCAAGGTCAGGTTGGCTGGGGCTCTGAGCAACCCGATCTAGTTGCAGATGTCCCTGATCAGTAGGGTTGAACTAAGGACCATTAAAGGTCTCTTCCAATCCAAAGCATTCTGTGATTCTATTATAAACATACTTTTGCTTCTTTTTCTGAACATGTTTCAGTACTAAGAATAAACTTTAATTAGTTTATGATATGCTGTATATACAGATGATTACTTATTCAGTGTGGGTAATATTGCTTATCTTTGCAATAATGGACAATTGTAACAATGTGGGCAGAGAAAAAAAAAGTTAATTTGAACTTAAAAACTCTTTTTCTAGATAATGTCTTTGTTTATACCCATAAACTTAATGTGTATAGGTCTTTTATATAGCACTAAAGCCAACTGGCATGAAAAATTTAAACCCTCTTGCTCTCCAAGACATTGTGGCCACATTCAAATTGACTATGTGCTTACATATGTCTGCTTCATACTGCCTCACAGACTGTGACTGGAAGTGGCTTCTGGTCAGCTCAGGGCAAAAGTTGCTAGAGGCCATTCTGACAATACAGAATTGCAAATGATATTCAGCAAATCAGAACACTCCCTCACAGTGCTTAATTAGTAACAAAGTTGTAATAAATGATCCAAATCAATTCTGTAGAAGTAAATTCGATTTTTACATTGCAATTTTTAACTGGATGATTTTTCAGTCAGATAATAATGCTTTAAAACATTTTTGCTCTTATGCTTTCTGTGATTTTTTTTTTCTGTCCAAAAAGCAACTGGAAAAAAACCACCCCAGAATAAAAAGAAATTCCATAGCTTTTCCCTTATTTTTCATACAGCAACTTACATTGACTATCAGTGGGTCTTGAAGTTTCAGATCTATTGTGAAAATTCTGAACTAAAAGGTAGCCACATAAGAAGGAAATCAACAAATTCTCTACAGCAGTAGTTAGGCCATCCCATCTGCCTCTCCAATCTGAGAAGATAATTCTCCTTTCTAGTGCTGGTTTTGGTACTCATTTAACCCAGTGGTAACTGATTTCGTTTGATCTCTCTTTTCAATCATTTCTAGTCAGTTAAAAAAATTTTCCACCTTGTTCCCACTCCTTCACTGTTTTTTTTAGCTTCATGTCAATTTGCCCACCAGCTGATCTACTCTCTTTCCTCAGATTCCACTTTATCATTGTTTTTTCTGCTATTTCTTTGCTATTTCATTCTCAAGTCTGATTTTCTTGTCAGTCCCAATACCTCCCTTGTCACTTTCTTCTCTTAAACTGAATGCCCTTTGCCAGGCAAACAGTTTCCTATCTTCCCTGTATTTCCTTACAGTTCCAAGTTCTTCCTTCTCCTTACCTAGTTTCACATTCTTGGTATCAGTTAAACAGTGAATTCCCTTCTCAACAAGATATTCGTTTTGACTGCATTTGAATCAGATTATTTCTCTGCCACAAGTCTATACTGTCTGATGCCACTGTTACAGAAGGATGGCCACACTTGTTTTCATTGATGGTGCTCAGACTATGGTATAAACTTCAGCTCAGCAAAGGACATCTGAGAATAGTAGTTTAGAAAAAAGTCTAGAAAGAAAATCTGAACTTGCACCCATGCTAAGTCAGAAGCATGGTCAGTTACCTGCCCGTAATAGTGCAGAAAGAGTTTAGTCATAGCAAGTAGAATCTGAAGAGAATGGATTCCTCAGAAAAGTTAAGTGACAAAATCAACTTTCTACTACATAAGTATACTCAAAATTATGTAATAGGATATAAGTAGAGATTTCTTGTGGGGAAAAAAAGACATTGCAAATCCATAAAAGTGCAGCTTTTCAACAAGTGGAACCCCTTCATAACAAAACTTGAGTAATGATCCCACAAGATAAGATGTAAAAGCAAAATGCTTTGGAACAAAAGTATATTTCCTTTAGTCTGTCTTTCATACATATGTGAATTATTATGATTGAACATTTCCAAATAAAAAAATTGAATTGGTGTTCATTTTACAGTAGATATTCAGAGACTTTTGAGACTAAATAAGTAATTTTTGTCAAGAATGAAGAATTTCATCATTAACGGATGGTCCAGAAAGCCTTAATTACAGGGGATATCGTCAATATAAGTAAACATTTGATGGCAGAAAATGGTAAGCTCCTTTCAAGACATATATTACTATTCGGGAATTATTCAGGATACACACTCTTATTCAACATGTATTCAGGAAAGGTATTTTCACTCGGTTTTAATAAATATGTGAAATTTGATATCTCCACAAAGGAAATTTCCGTCAAACACAAGATGTCATATACACTTAAAATCAGCATATGATTCCAGAAAAATAGTGTGCAAGATAGTGGAAAATAAAATAAATTTTACCCCCTGTAGAGATTAAATTTACAGGAAATATTGTAAAAAATGCTATAAACACAGGTTTGACCTATATATAGAAACAACTGGAGCAGAAATAAAATGAGACCCTCAGATGCTCACTTTATTCCTAATAGTCCTACTATCCACTGTTCTTGATGCAGACAATATTTTTGCATCCACTATAGAGGGAGAAAGAAGGCAGTAAATAAGTTACTGTAAAATATGCATTACAATGTACTTCCAAAAAAAAAAAAAAAAAAGAAGAAACAGATGTTTCTTGTACAGGTATAAAATTCAACAGGTTTATAAATCTATCAAAGAACATGTAATGAAGTGTAGATTAAAGAGCACAGTCTTGTTGTTACAGCATATGCTCTGAACTTCCACGAGATAGGATTCTATAACGCTAGACATGTACTCATGAAAACAAGGAGATTGAAAGCACCTGCAAAAGAAGTGCTTTCTTTATGTTCTGAAAGGTAGAACCTACAGAAGGGAGGTAGCAATAATGTGCCATATGAGTTGTAGAGTTGGACTGAGACGTAAGCTTCCATTATCCAGTTTTCTGCAACTGCAATTCACTTTGACTGAAGGTCATTATGACCAAGATACAGGTCTTGGAAGTTCTCTTAGTAGAAAAAGAGACAATTTTGTCATATATCAGTTTATTTTGATTAAAACTAGAAGGAAAGGACTCATTTCAGATATCATATTCTTTTCCAGACCTTTTGGGTAGGAATAATTTCAATTACAGGTGGAAGGATCTGCCAGTCCTTGATTATTGTGCCTAAACACATGCCCTCATGTACTTCTATGCTAACCGTGACACTAGACACAATATATCTATCTAGAAAAAAAAAAAAATTATGTAACAGGTTATGGATATTGGGATAAAATCCATATGTCAGTAACATATGTATATCAGACTGTCATTTTTCATTTTATCATCATACACTACTTAGGAAGATGCAAAAAAACTGAGTTTCTAACTAATATCAGTGCTTTGTCCATACGTACATGATCATAACAGTAACTGTGTGCTTTAAAGCAACTGGTTATAAGCTCTAGACATAGAAAAACAATATATAAATACATTGCAATCCAAAAATGAGAAAAATATGAGCTAAAAAGATATGAAAGATAATAGCTTTGTTATGTATGAAACATTAGAAATTCAGAGTCCACTTATACACACTTCCATATGGATATCAGTGAAAATCTTTAAATTATGACACAGTCTGTGAAATGAAGAAAAATAGGAAACTGTCTTAACTTTTTCAGGAAAACAGCATATTATTTTCTGTCAGGACTTTGTGGGTGCTTCCTCAACATTCATCATCATCCTATTTATGAAAGCCAAGGACAGCAGACAGTCAAGATAATCAACAGAACTGCACACTCTTCCAGACAGACATTTGATCTGATAGTCAGGCTTGGAAGAAATTTAGAAACATTTTCCTTCTAATAAATGTTCATTTGGTTATTTGTCTGTATGAGACATCTCTTCATTTTAACTTGTCATTCAGTGAAATTGCTTAGTCTTTGCAAAGAGCAAGCCTAATTATAACATACTCATGTCAAAGAGCAGGAATATCTATGATACCTAATAGACACTGGTAACCAGAGATGGACCATGCAGAAAAAGAATGTTAAATACATTGTGATGATGCCAATTTAAACCAATTTTAGTTAACAACAGAGTGGAAGACAAGAGTAGGATTCTTCTATGCCTATATTAATAGGTGAGTAGCATCTTCCAAGGTATACAAGGCTATCCAATATTCTAGGATGATAGTTACAAAACAGGTCTTATAGGAAGTCACCAGTCTTCTAGACTGACAGTGCCTGAAATAGCCCTTAGTATCTGTATGTGGCCAACTGAATCACATAGTGTGTGTCTACGTTTAGGAGATAAGTGCTGTTGCTATTTTACTAGATGATTCCACAGCTGGGACGCACAGAACATAAGAAAGGCCCTAAGGATTTGTTCATTCCCTGGGATGATTCAGCTTTTACCATAGTTTCTCCTTTGCTCTGTGGTTTTATATGCTAGGTACTTTCTACAGCATTATGCAAAAGGCCTCCCTCTGTAGCTTGATGGTCTATGCATCAAGGCTTCTACTGCAAAAGCACATGAGAAATATGGGAATCTATATTCTGTTCAGTTCCATTCTGAGTAACATTCAGAATCTGTTTCCCATCAGCTCCATCACCATTCCTTCTAACCGCAATAGGCTGCTCGAAAAACTTAAGGTGCTGCTTATGAAGTTATAATACTCACTCAGGAAATGGGAGAATACAAGGACATGTACTAGGAAAGCAAACAAACAAAAAAGCCACCAAACAAACAAACAGCTAGCAATGAATCATAGGGAAACTGAGTACAGCTGGAGCAGATATAAAAGTGTGCATAAATCTAAAGCATGTGTCATGTCCAGGTTAAAATGGATGAAACATCAAGAGGACTGTTTAAAAGCACTAAGTCCCCCATCTTTGTTCAGGAATTTCAAGAGCTGAAAGCTTCCACTACTAGAGAGGTCTGCCATCATCATGTCACAATACATTCTCATGCCAAACCAACTCCACTTGGCAGTTATTTCCCTTGAACTATTATTCCCCTTTTCCAGTCCCAGATGTGCTCACGAGCGTGTGTTTGCATGAATGAGGCTTTCCTTCTTATCTCGGTACTTTGCTTTACTTCTGCATATGCTGACACTTAATTTCTTATTAAATTGACTACCAGTGTGACCTTTCCACGCTGCCTCTACAAGTCTGAGATCTCAGGAGCTGAGAAGAAATGCTTCAAGACTGTATTTCCTCACCTGGTTTCTTTAGCTACCAATAAATCCAGCAGTAATAAAGAACATTGCTAGGCAGTGGAGTTCAAAGATCAGTATTGGTAAATTGTTTGAACATTAACCAAAACATGTTTAAACTATGCCAAACTTTCCCAGATTTCACAGGTACTGGGTTGGGTGTGCTGTGCTAGAAATGCAGAAATTACCTTCCATTACTCATTGACGAGGGCTGTGCGCATGGGAGGCTGAATCCATTCTTGCTCACTAGAAATGATGTAGATAGTGCTCAGCTTATTTGCAACTAGGCAGATCTTTCAGCTGAATACCATAAAGCTTCAATATGTTATTTTTATTCTGTTAGAGGACTTCTGTTGGAAGTTTGTCCATCTTAACCTGCAATGCCTGCAATTTATTGAGAAATTTCTTTAAAAAACAGTGGACTGTAGCCAAGGCTCCAAGGCGATTCTACCATGTAGACATTCTTTTGTTATCACTTGTAAAGGTGTCTTCAATACTTGTGTCTCTAGGCACAATCATTTGGGATTGAAGGTCTGAAGTTTTGAACGTGTCGTCTGTTTAGCTGTCTCCCTAGTTTGTAGAATTTTTGTAGTGTGGATGGACTTCTGCCCCATTATCCACTTGGCACAGGCAGCAAGCAGCTCTAGGGTTGTTCATGTTCTTCCCAGCTATCCAGCTCACATCAATCTAGTTTGATTGCATCTGTACAGAGGTGCTTGGCAGCAAGCTTGCAGGTAACTTACTGGTTTCTGTCTGTAATTATTTGAAAGCTTATCTTCCTCAAGAAAAACAAAACAAAAACCAAACAAATAACCCCCACCCTAAAAATAAATAAATTAAAAACCCCAAACAAACTAAAGCAAGCAAACAAACGAACAAACAAAGACAACACAGCTTTTAAGTTGAAAAATTATGAAATTTGCATTTCATTTGGAGGAGTATTTGCATTCAGTTTCCCTTAGTATTGAAGCAAATGTAAAATTTTTTCCCCAGATATATTTATCTTTCATCCAAGTATATAATTTGCTTAATCTACATGTATACTCCCAGAAGGCAAGGTATATACAGATTTACAAAATTACCTGGATTAAATATTAGAAATCCCTGCTGCCCACAGAATTTTTCTCCAGATGCTCTGATATAATTACATTCAGCTGAAAGTATCCATAATTTTTCTCTTAGCTAAATTAGTTTATGGCATACTTTGAAATCATTGGCTATTCCTGTTTCTTCCTCTGTGTGCATCCTTGACTTTATATACACTGTTTGCCAGAGACAAATTGAACTAGATGTGATGCATACATGGATATGAAGTAGTTTGTCCAGGAGTAATTGTTTCATGACAGTTTTCTATTCTTCCAGTTCATCTCCTTTGGGATAGTTTAATGGTTTGGATAGCATTAGTAAGAGAGAGACAAAGTACTGTCTCAAGCTAGATATTATTATTGGAGACTTGATAAAATCTAAACATTTTTGAAACAATGGTTCTCTGAATAAATAAGTGGATTCTGAAAACCTTCAAACAATACTGATTTTTACTACACTTCATATTTTTAAAAAGATCACCAAAAAAAAATCCAGTTTTGGAGAGACATCAGTTTTGTACGCTACCTGAAGATACTTGAGGACAACAGTTCTTTTTAATACAGTTGTTTTCAACATTGTGAATAATTACATAAGTGTTACATAAAAAAAAAATCTCAGAAGTAACTTTTCAGCTTTTATTGGCATCTAACAGAGATATTGTAGTCTGGAAATTCTCTTGTTTATAGATTTCAATAGAAGACAAAAAGCAATTAAGCAGCCTCAAAATAAATAAATACACAGATACATACCAGCTGTTAATAATTCTTGCACATCAGCTAGTCATTGCTGTGTACACCAAAAATAAATTTTGTTAGGGAAGTATGTAATCTATTTAATACAGAAAAGCTTTAAAAAAGTTACTTGAAAAAAGAAGTATTCTGTTTCACTAAACTGCATTTTGGCAGCTTCACAGCAACTCTGTTTGTCTAGAAAGATGAATAAAATTCTTCAAGTGTCATATTTGCTATAGGTTTAGGTCTTGATATTAATCTCGTTATGTAGCTGAAGAGATCATATTACTAAAAATGTCTTTATAAGTAACACTGAAATACTTGTGTTGTAAAGTTTCCATAAGCAGTATTTGTCTTACCATTTGGAATGGAAAGGGTAACTTGGTTCAAGTTTCAACAGGTAATGTAAGAAATTAATTATCCATAATAGATTTTAATTATTCAAATTTAATACAATTAAGAGTTACATGTTGTGTTATGGCATTTCTAAGTGAATCCACAATAAAAGGCGTTAATTTTAACATTACTTCGTTTTACTAAAAATTTTTTCCAAAACAAACAAACAAACAAAAATACTTACAGAAAAGTGTCCATCTCATTCTATTTTATGGTAACTTACATCTATTTTTTTTAATTCAACTACTTCCCTTAGTAGCTTTATTGGCGCCTGTTAAGAACTGGCACAAAATACTAATTTGTAACACTGAAATAGAGCAATAAACATGTGGAGATGTTTCAGGCTGAGACCTGTAACAACACTGTGCATATACTGTTATGTGTATTAGAAGAATATAAACCAGAATAGATCTTGCAGTTTTTCTGAACAATACTTTTAAAGTGAAGAGTAAAAATTTCTATGGATAAAAAAAGAGCCAAAATAATAAAATAGTTTATGCTTAAATGATTCATAAAATCAATACTTGGATGTTGACTTCCTAGCTTGTCTTATGGTGAAAAGATTATATATTTCTTATTTTTTTTTTTTTACAGAGCTTATAAAATTACTCCAATAAATACAGATACATGGAAACCTGCACTGTGAAAACAGTAAAGGCTCCATAATCAAGACTTCAATTTGTTAGTATTAATATTTCAATAGTTACAGAAGAGCAGATATTGAAAGTGTACATCCTGGCACAAAAATACATCTGATACTGATACATCTCTGACTAAACGTGTGCATTAAAAAAAAAAAAACAAAACAAAAAACAGTAAATTAACTGTATTTCTGCCTCATGGCAAATTTACAGTTTTGCTCAGGGAAGTAATGTCAGTGCATCTCACCAGAGAGTAATTATATATTTCTTTTAAGAGAAAGCTTTTCTAAAATATCAGCATTTTCACACTTGATGCTTGGAGGCAGACAGTATATCACTGACCTTGTAAATCCAGTCTCGCCCTCACTGGTAGACTCAAAAGTGGATATAATGAATCTTATGGCAGACTAACTGGCACATGCTCTGCTTTCCTTGACTTTCTGTGGATGTAGATGGATGTAGTGGATGTGACCACTGGGCTAGGTTTTCTGGGATTTCAGACTCTTGAATGTCATGCAAAGATGTTGAAGGCAGTATGGCCGTAAATGCCTGTATTATTTCTCTATGGGGACAGTGTTATAAGACGTAATCATAATTAGGCCAACTAGTTAAACTGTGTGAACATGAGCAAACTAGGTAATCATGCAAATCTTGCACCTTTCCCACATATACCAACTTTAATATTAATCTCAACTTTATATATTCAACTTGACAATTGTAGACCACAATTTCTATTTGAGCCAAATACTTCAGAAAACTGGGACCAGATTCTAAATCACACTGCTATGCTCAGACCACAGTATAATGGAAAAAATATTAAGAAAGAAAAAGAAAAAAAAAATCACATACCTTCTGTTACACAATCTGTAAATTTGGTCTAGGAGATGTAGATTTGGGTAGATTTTTTTTTTCTTCATACTCACTCCACAGAGCAAAAATGCTGAATACAGCCTATCTGTAGTTTTAATACTGTTATTGAACATTAAGACCATGAACTATTTTAAAATACTCCCTTAAAAATATAGAGAAAGATATAGAACAGTTACACAATAGGCATGAGGAAGGCTACTCATATTTAATCATCTGTTTCTCAGGTTCTTAGCACCAATAAAAACCCAAAGAAATCACTTACACTCCCAGGGGTACAATACTTTTCTGGGGAAAGATTTTGAAAAATGTCATCTGAATACAAAGCACTGGGAAGAGACTAGTTACAGAATTTCTAGTGCCTAGGTTGTGCTTGTAGGCTTGGGTATGACAGTGCTTCAGGTAGGTGTCTGTCAGCAGTCAGCTAGTAAAGCCCTATTTTCAGAAATTTATCTCTTCAGAACTTAGTAATTCATTTTGACACAAAAGTGCTCCTGAAAAATAACTTCTTATTTTAGGAAACTTTTAAAATTATTTTTAATTTTCTGTGTCTCTGATAGATGATTGTCATTTGCAAATTGTAAAAGTTCAACAAAAAATGGCAAAGTAATAAATGTAAGAAATTTATGGTAAACTTTGAGTATTTAAGATGTCTGTATTTCCTTTAATTAAAGAGCAAAGCAAACCAACCAACCAACCAAACCCCATTAAAACAAGCAAACAAACAAAACCCCTACAACCAAACAAACAAAAACTAACATCAAATAAACAAACAAACAAACAAACAAAAACCAAAAAGAAAGAAAAGTATTTCAAAGTACTCCAAGAATTAAAACTGAGCTCTATGAGTCTGTTCAGGACAAGCTCATCAGGTAGGGTAATCCTATTTGTGAGTGCTGTGAGTGTTTATAACTAATTTCATATGATTGGAGAGTTTGCAGTTGGAAAGATAATGTGGAAGTCTCCCTGATAAGTATTAATTCCAGTTCAAGAGGATTTCAATCAGCACATTGATTAGCAGGTCTACAGCCGAAAGGATTCCATTTTGATCATTTAGTCTGATATTGTGCATAACACAGGCAACTGTATTTCACCAGCTACACACTGTATTAGGATACCCATACACATTCCAGATGTGTCGTCTAAAAATGTGCTTGGGAATGTATAATTATTTAGGTCTGTGTCTTTATTCTCCTGTTTACAATTTCTTTTCATGTCAGAAAAAAATTTGAATTAAATTGTCTAACTGTCCCTAACATGCTATTTTGAGTATTACAGTTCAAGTGCAAAACAATAGGCAGTTTTAAATACCACACAGAAAAATCAGAATGCATATGTAATAATATATTCTCGAATTTTCTATGTGTTGGATTAAAAAAAAAAAGTTTTACTGATGCATTTTTTTAAAAAATAATTAATTGTTAATTCACTGAATATAGAAATGTAAGATTTTTTTTTTTACATTCAAAATTTAATCAGTCCTTTAAGTCTCAAGATTGCAACAATGCCTAATCATACTTCCTTAGGATTTTGATTGATATAAAGTGTAAAACATATTAGTTATCCATTGCTTATTTAAAAATCAGACCACTTATGTGGAGAAAACTGTTGTATTGCCTCCTTTATGTACGCTTTCACAGTCCATGTGCAGAGAAAGCCACTAAAAATAGTTTACATCTGTCAGGTTGATCAGGGTGACAATACAAGAATTAAACCAGCAAGATATGTCTCTACTTTCAATAATGTCTAACAATAGAGAGGATCTATTTGGTTAATTATGTGTACATCACGCAATGTTTTCAAGCTGTAGGACTGCCACACCTTTTTTATTTTGTCCTTCAAAGCGGCTGTATTATTATTGGATTTGTGATAGATAATGTTCTACAGGAAGCAAAAACCATCACTGCGAAAGCAGAAAATTTACAAAATTTGCTTAAAATAGTCAACTTTTTAAAGACACATTATTTCCAGAGAAAATTATTCTTAAAACCATTTAATCCTTTTTCTTTTTCTATCTTACTAATATTTTTTTTTCATTAATAAAAAATTGTAAGAGGGCTGTAATTCTTGATTATCTTGAAAGTAATTGTGAGATTCATTTTTCTTTCTTTACAGCAACTTTCTGCATGATAGTAGTACGTATGAAACAATGCCTGTAGATGTCTACATAGTATTGATTGGCTGATCTCAATTCCTTTATTTTAATAAGAAATTCAAGGTTTAGACTGAACAAAGGAATGGGTTCCCATGGAAAAGGCTGGAATTAATCAAGTAAGAAGCATCGTATTATTTGCAATATTTCATCTGCCTTTAATCCCCAAAGATATATTATACTATAAATCAGATCTAGACTGAGTAGTTTATAGAGAGACTTGGGGAATAGAAAGACTAGAGCATAGGATGATTGGATCAAGTGGCAGGTGCACATTTCAGTGACAATATCAGCACACACTTGGCTATTAAAATCATCTTTTGTCATGCATTAATCTGAGGAATTTCAGTGGTTTTGCTCAAATAGATTAGCATCTTCTGATAGGATTGTGTTCTGTCCATTTGGTGGAATCAGCAAGTCAATGTAAGACTGGAAGGCAGAGAGTCAGGCTCAGGTCCCTGGTGTAGCTGGCTGCATTCACTTGCTGCGTTCCAACACTGATGTAATCTCCAGATATGGTCCTCTCTAGTACCTAACACTGTTACCCCTTTTCCCACACATCCAATCTATACAAAAGGGAAGAAAAATATTCATAAAGTTGTCCACTCTGTTCCCATAGAGGAAGAGTTATGCAACCCTGAAATTCTTAGCACATTTTATATATGTGATGGTTAATTTAGAACTGAAAATAAAAACCTGGTCATCCACTTAAAAGAAAGGCCATGACCCCTATTGTTCTTTCAAAGCTGCGTAGTCCCAATACACCCACCCTGCTGTAAGGCTGACAGTTAGAATAGTGAGAGAGGACACTTGGGCTTTACTTCCTCAGGACAATATGGACAGGAGATATTTGAGGTCAAGGAAGCAGGGAGAGAGACTAACCAACAAGTTCTTAGAAAAAGTTCATAGAGAATAGCTTTCAGAAAAATGGATGGAAAAAGTTCTTAATCTCTCTTCTTCTACCCCTTGACTTTTGTGGAAAGAGGTATTAACTCCCTGCTATTAGCAGCAGACAAGTATCTCAAAGGCCTCTATTTCTTTGGGAGGACTGTATTCATCAGACTTCTCTGTTGAATGTTGGTTAGGAACATAGATGCAGTCCAGGAAGAGCTGGATACAGGATCTCTCCATATATGTTTGAAGAATTAAAACCAGCATCTAAGTCCTTCGTAAGACTGACTGCTCTATTTCTTGTCCCAAGATGCTTTCTCACTTTTCTACAAGTATGTTTATCTGGAGGACAAAGTTCACAACAACATACAGATGAGTGGACCACAGTAATTCACAGGCAGATTGTATTCTAGAAAAATGGGCTGGATATAATCCCCAGAGAGTACCTTGCCAGCTACTGGCATGTTCCCCCAGTGACAGCAGGAATTCCCTGGGGCTGACTAACAACCTAATAACATTCTGTAGCCCATTGCTGGTACTGCAGCAGGAAAGGGCTGAGATGGGTGCACGCAACAAGAGGAGTGAAGGGAGATTTATACTGTGTAAGGAACAGTATACCAGTCACTTGTCCAAACTGTGTGCCTGTGCCATACTCAGAGGAACAAGTGGAACAAGAAACTTTTGCATCATTAGGCATCCTTCTGGAAAGTGGATAAGGTCTCGGGGTGTTTCTTGGGAGCTAGGGGTGCTAAGAAATGTACACAAATTAAGAACTATTTTCAGAGAGTTGCCACAGATACATAAACATATTCCCTATCCTAAGTCTTAATGACTGTGACCATCCTCACATGCGGTTTCCACCCATGTCTTCTTGGCAATGGACCCAAGAGCCCCATTTCAGCTCATTTCTTCACACCTAGGCCTTCTGTGAACTATTCTGTGGATGTAACTATCTCCAGTCCTGTCTCCTGTATGGCCCAGAAGGAAGCATCTTTTCCAGCCCTATCTCCGGCCCCATTTCCTGCTATTGGTTCTGACTGGTCTTTGTGAATGGACCTGGGTCTTATTCAACAACTCAGCTTGCCTGGGGATCCCTGGAACAGAAACTGTTACTGTCACCAACACAGGCTGGTGACAGGTGAGGTGCTTCAGGACTGCACCTCGCCAGCAAAATCATGGCCTGGGTTAGGGTCACCCTCAGTGCCCAGATAGATAGCAGCAGTCCATGGGAGAATTCATCTCAGATCTCAGCCTTCTGTAATCCTGATCCCAAACTCAGAACTGTGTTTGTTGACAGCTTTCTTGGTGAAGTGAGGAAACACCACTGATCTGGTGTTTAATGCTTTTCTCTTACAACACACATTAAAGGTGTGTGCTTCTCCCTAATTCCCTGATGACTGTGGAAAAATCTGGAGCATGGCCAGGGTATACCGACCCTATCCTTAGACTGTGTGGAGGAGAAGCATGACATGGTAGGACTCATCCATGAGCCTGAAGGAAAGAGGGCACATAGGACGAAGACACACCACAAGGGAGGGAAGAGATGTCATGACTATCACTTAAATTTACATGACAATCCCAGACTTATAGTTTTATTGACTTACTAAAAACACAGAGTCTGACTTCTCAGCAATTTTGTTCATCTGCTTATTCTGCTAAACTATTTTTGGAGAATTTCCTTTGTCATTTAACTTACATTAGCTTTTGAATGTATTCATTCATTCTGCTCCAATTCTGCCTTTTTTAGTTGTGTAAGAGTTTTCACCTTTTTATGCTGAATTTCTAGTTTGTGTAACTTCAGTCTTGGTCTTCTCACACTGGTTGTAGATTTTGGCAGTATTAGTGCAGTAGTCTACTTGTCTTAATGTCTCCATTGCTGCCTTAGCTTAAGGTATGACCTCATCTGCCAATTTTGCCAAAAGCCTTTAAAAAAATATGTGCCAGTGGTAAAATAAAGTTAAACCCAACTTGGATATTGTTCTCAAAATCAAATACTTTAAGGTACACAAGATTTTTTTTAAAAAATTGCATGTGTAAGGGAAGACCTAAGTAAATATTTTATTTTTTTACTTTAGGACCCAGGCACTCCAATTCTTCAGCCTATGCACATGATAATTTCCTTCAGAGCTCGCAATAGACCCGAGAAGATAGTTTACTTTGGGACTAACTGTATTGCTAGAAATAAACATAACTCGCATTAAGTTTTGCTTTCTCCATACTGAACAATCACTCAAACCTATTCTAGTGATTTCATGGCTTCTAATCTCTCCATAAAAAAAAACCAACACAAATCCCTGGTGTCAGGCTGACCACAAACCTCTGGCAGCCTGTGAAGCAGTCCACTCATTATTCACCCACCATTTTCTGGAAGAGGACTATTTAAAAACAACAACAGCTTCAGGGTACCAAGAGCTATCATGCACTTTAAACTGTCTCATATACAAGCTCTACTCCACTGGAAAGACTCTCCTCTTTACTAATTGCCAAGAAATGACAGTTGTGCTAAGGTAGGCCCTACAACTTAAATAAACTCTAGGAAATATATACAAAGGATGGGGATATGAATTATTTTTCTTGTGTTGTCTGATACACATCTGTAAGCTTTTGAATACATGCTTCTTACAAAGCTTTCTCTGCTGCACCGTCTGTGGGACCCAAGTCCAGCCTATTCATCTAAAACAAGAAAAAGTCGAATAGTGTTGTTTGCTGAGGTCTCTCTGTTATCATCTCCCCTTCTCCTGTCAAATGCTGATACTTTAACAGAGAACAGAAGTGTGGTGGAGGAGGTGGTCTTGATCTGATCATGCTTAGGCTCAAGAACATTTTTGCCTAAAGGACAGTGAATAGTCAGGATAAGAACTTGGTAGCTTAAAATGAACTTTTATTCTTTTTTCCATACAATGACTCCACAGTGTATTCCCTCAGTCCCCATGACACCCATGCATGAGAAAGTAGGGCTTTTAACATTTTCTTATGCTTCTTCACTGACAATGATACAGCTCACCTTGCCATGCCCTTCTGGAACCAGCCCTAAAGCCAAAATTAGAGCCTCACAAACAAACAAACAAATTAGTGCAAACTTATGGTGTCTTTAACTTACAGGCCTACATAGAGTTTCTTTAAATAGAGGTCATCCTCTTCTCTTTGCTTTTCAATCCTCATTCGTTGTTTACTTATTTCTCTCTTGGATCAATACCTTCAGGATAAAAACCTAAACTGTGAAAGTTCAGCTGTTTCTTATCCATCTGTATTGTTGTTAACTCTGAAAAGCTGTGTTGTGACTAAAAACCTGTTTTAAAATATACTTAAATTATCAAATTAATCATAAATAGCAGTTCTGTTTCTTTCTTTTATGCTTTAGTTAGTTAAGTAAATTAAGTTAGATGGATATTCCTCTTCAGTTAGAAGTAAGGAACAGACATGGCTTGTGTATTTTTAAGAAGAAACTCTTGAACCCCTATAGGCTTTCTTTTTATTTTGACTTCCCTTATATCCACACTAGTGATATGGAAAACAAAGAAGTCACCTTTCTTCCTCAATCTTTCTTTTCCTTTTTCCTACATGTTATCCTGAGACCTGTTATTACATTACTCGCTTTCTTTGGTTACAAGCCTGAAGACTGATATCTTGCTTTTGTTAGAAACTGCTTTCCTCCAGTCAGTCAACCAGAGCCATCAAGTTGATGGTCAGCCTTGTTAGGCTGTGGGAGCATGAAGGGTAGAGCAGGTTTTTTTCTGTTCAGGAACAGATGCTTGTGAGCCAAACAGAAGCAGCAATATTTGTGCATTGTTGAATGGGAACCCTATATTTGCATGAAATCTGCATATTGATATGAATTCTGCAAGGCCAGCTTTCCTAGGGAGAGGTAAAACTGCTACCAGGTTTAGTCTTTGACTTGCTTGACAGTTATGTCTGAACTTTAAAAATGCACTTATTTTTATCTTTAACTGTCTGGTTTTAGTGACTTTGGATCAGAGACCTCATACTTGTGGGATGAGCTGAAACACAAGATTTTCTATGGCATTTCAGAACACTAAACACACTGAGGGATGCAGATCAATATTTATCAGAAAGCACCACAGTATTTATCACAGACATTCATCTAGCCTGAAAGAAATTTATACGCTCTGCCAGAAAGGACTGTCTCTGAAATAAAAATCACAGAGCAAAAATTCCTATGAAAAATTGTATTTTTTAAACCTCATAATGTGATAAGAAAATGCATTTCTAAGACAACATCTGGAAGTAGATTCTCTTGAGTCATGTGCCTTTGATACATTTTTTAACATAATAGCTGAGCTAAAACTTGGGAAACCAAAAGTTATCCCATAAAGTAAGAGAAATCAGTGACTGAAAAGAATCTTTGTGTTGCATTGCTATTTATAAGGAGAAAAACTGCTGTTGTTTACAGAAAGGAGTGAAGACAAGGACGTCTACCTTCTTTACTGTTCCACACTTCCTTTTTTGTCAGTAATCCAGTCTTTGATGTGGGTTAGCAGTCAGATATCAACAGTGGATTATACATTTTTCTCAGTCTGTTTCTAGGTACTTTATGATGTTATGTATGTTACCTGACAGCTTAAGTCCTTTCCCAGATTGTAATAGCGTGATCCTTCTTCCTCTTGCCAGCACTTATCTGATCCCCCTGTGGAGTGGGTCTAATAGTAAACCCAAGCTGCAGTAAAACTAAGTCAACAAGAAAAATCACAGATCTGATCTCTTACCTCTGAGAACAGGTTCACTATGGGGATCTTGCACATGCTAGTGCATGGTAACTAACAGGTGGGTTTATAGCCCCCACCTGGCAGACATGATGAGGAAATGACTGCAAACATTCCTGCCTTAAATCAGCTTAAATTGTTGAAATACGTCATTAAATATGCTTTACTGCAAAATTAAGAAGGACAGTTTAATGTATCAATATTTTGGGGGGATCAAGCTAACCTACAAGCAATGTTTCTTTTAACAGAAAGTGGAATGACTGGAATTCTAGGTGGACAGATCTGAAAAAAGTACCAAAGTTTCTTTATCACCTCGACAATGGAGATAGGTATAGTTCTCTTCTGGAAAAAGACTTTACGAATTAATTTTAAAAACAGCATCCCAACTAACAGTAAAACAATGAGCTGCTACCGTGAAATAAGGCTATAAATCTTGGGAATATGAATGATTTTTTAAAAAAACTGAAAAATATTTCATTTTCTTAATGGGCCTCATTGGTAACATTCTGTCTCAACGCAAGTTCACGCATTACTTTCAGGAGTTTCTGTTCAAATTCCTCTCTCTCTTCCAGATGGTATTTTTATATAAACCAGAATTGTTGATTATAATTATCCCACAGCAAACTGGAAAAGAGATTAAAAAATAAGCATGTGGGAAATTGTTTCAAAGGACAGTAATTTATATGGGACATCTGACTTATATGAAGGAAATTAGTACTGATCAGATGAAAATTCAAAGAATGAAGAATTTGCTTACTTTTATTCAGTCTGATTTATAGAACTTTAGCCCTATTATAGTTTTGTATTGATTACAAAGACTTTGCATGGGTTAATGATAAAGGTTACAAGTTCCTTAATAGAAAATAGGATTGAAAAGATGGGCTTCTTAATTTAAAACAGGCATTATTGACAATGCTGATTCCAGCACCCTAGGCCATTGAAGTTATAATGGATGTGTCTAATAATTAATGTGGATTTAGAAGTTACTGTGTGAGAAAGCAATAGGAATAGATCCAATGAAGGTTACTGTTCTTCTCTCTACCTTGGATGAAAAATAGTTATGTTTTAGTTCCTGTATCCAAAATAAAACCAAGTCTTTTAGACATCTAATACTTTGCTATATGCTAAAACAGACCTACAAGTAAAGAGGTATACATTATCAGCAAATAATGTTATCTCTTTCTGATTCTTAAGAATGTGAAATAAATGGAAATGTTTTGGTTTATGACACTATTTGTTTGTGTTACATTAACTCATCAAAGCTTTGTTTTCTAAACGGAAATACTGAGTTCATTAATGTATAATGTGAAACAAATGCCACTGTCAACTTTGAAAGAAAACTTTCAAATATGAGACTACAGACCAAATGTCTACAGCTCATGTAGTTAAAATGACTTGCCAGACTTATGTTAAAATCATTGGTTACATTCTATTTCTCATATATACAGATTTCATAAAATATGTGCAGTTAAATGTGATATGTTGGATTAATTTCCTAATATATGGTTAACAACACACAATTCTCTTAGCTAATGCCATTACGTAGACTTCTTAATTGCTTTCTAACAATAACAGTAATACTATTCCTATGTTTGTAGGTGAGAATATGTGCATCTTGATATTCCCTGTGCATTTATAATTGCAATTGTGTTGATCTTTGTATTATTACAGTGATCATTAGAATATATGAAGTCAAAAAGGGGGGGTTTATTTCCTCAAATAAGTACTGATTACCTCTTCCAGAACTTTCTTTGTAACAGGAACTATGCTTAGTAAATAGACAGAGAGCAAAAACTGACAGCAGCTGTATACAGTATACTGTGTTTCAAAAAGTTCTTACCTGCATCATGTTACAGGATTCTACATTATATAGGCAATAACATGTTTTCCTGGGGAAACCAGTGAAAATTCTGTCACTTAAGAATAGAGTGGATAAAACTTAAGAATGTTAGTCTGAGAGATAAAGAAATCTAATGGTGGCTTGATTATCACCACACTTCACATGTGGACACAAAAAATCCCAGTTATTGATGATGTCCCTTTGTAGAGGCAAGCTAAACATAGATGTGCAGTTGCCTTGGCTCCTAAACGAGCATTGTCTCCCTGTACCACATCACCTTGTGACAAATAGGTCAGGTCCAGTACTTTGGTACTCATACACACAACCCTGACTGGGATCAGATACAGGTTTCCTGAAAAGCTAAGTGGAATTAATCACATCTAATTTACTTTTCTAAGGAACAGCCACGAAAGCCCACAGGATTGCATTTCACTGAAAGAAATGACTAGCCAGTTACAGCGGTTAGACTCATGAGAACATGAAGAATTTGCTGCTAAAATTTATATCACACTACAGAACCTTCCTATGATAATAAGCAATTCTCCAAATTTAAGTGATTTCACCGGCTATGTCTATGCTGTCAAGTAATTTAGCTGGTGAGTTTGCTCCTGGTTTCAGTTCCCATTATCCACGTTACACTAACACTAGTTCATAGCATTAAGGAAAATCATCTCTGTCCCTCTAAAACAAAACCCAAGTTCTGTGGATAATTCATTCCAAGGACTTCTTCCAAAAGGCAACACAAACCAGACAGCCAAAGGCTGAGATTCCTCTGCTCTACAAAGTCCCTCAACAGCAGGACTTTTTTTTCCACAACACTTTCCCATGCCTGTATATCATATTCCAGAGCCTGCAATGTGCTCCTTCGGTTTCATGTTATGAAAACACCACCTGGTGAGTTGCAGGACAGCCCTCATGTTTTTTTCAGGAACTCTGAACTAAAACCAACCAAACAAAATGAAAACTGGGTCTTTGAGCCAAGGAAACCACTGTGTGTGGCTTAAAAGAGATGCAGGGCATTGTACTGTGTAGTGGAGATTTGTTCAGCAGTTTCTTCTAGGTATTGCTGTCTCTGAGCACAGTAGACATAAGTCAGTCAACACCACTTTGCCTGAAGGATCGATCTCCTTCTGGGATATGTATTTAGCCATGTAAATACAGCTGCAATGACTCTGTACTCAGGAAACACTTTCATGAAGTACTGACTTCTCAGAGATGTTTGCACACATTGGACAGTCACTATTTTCATGGCAATGTGGCAGCCCTTCATCCTGCCCTTCAACACCAGATGCTGAAACCAAAAATGCTTAAAGGCAGGGGTTCAGATATAAAAGTGAAAATATAAGACTACAAGTGATATAAATATGAACTGAAACAATACTTCACTTTTTTCTTTTTTTTTTTTTTTTCCCCAGTTTTCCTTCCTAGAATTTCTAAAGTGTAATCTATTTGCCAGAGCTGCATGGTTTGATAGTTTTGGTTTTCAACCAAAGACATAAAGTATAATGACAGGGAATATGTACTGTAGAATTTACCTGTTTAAATTCAGACTAAATATCTACCTCTGAGCACTCCATTTCCTTCTGAATTTACTTATTTCTTTGCAGTCGCTATACTGGGATCTACAGTAACTATCTTAGATGAAGGGCATGATTCAGTTGTCTAAACAGAAGTGCCAAAAACCACCAGAGATGCTCTAGGATGCCTGAGACATCCTTAAAGATAAGAATCAGTCTTCTTTTGGATGGGCAGTTGTATGCCAAGTGAGATGCCTCCATCCCCTCTATCTAAAATGTGTGTAGACATCTATGTTTAACCAACTGAACTCTAAATGTAGACGAAGACTGTACATATATGAAAATCTACTCATTTTGATCTTGAACCTTCTTTTCTCTTTCATCGTAATTTTACTGACAAGCTATTGGAATTGACACAGTTTGATACAATCATATATTTCACCCACATTAAGATTTCAGACCTCACAGAAAGACACAAGTGGATAGGAATCAAAACCATTTAATAACAGACAATTTTAGTATTAGTGAAACCTGTTTTCTGAGCTAATCCATTAATTTCATTGATGGGGCAGTAGTTATATGTATGGTTATGTAATAATTAGTTCTGTAATGCAAAAGCCTTCCATTTATTCCAAGTGAATAATGTTGACTCTTCTTTTCTCATGAACCTTGTAGCAACTGGAGCTTCGCTGAAAGACCAAGTTGGAAGTATTAAGAAATTCAGCTGAGTAAACTGATTTATAATACAGATGGCAAAACAATGTGCAATGCTAGATAATTTATTTTTCTTTAAAATTAAAGCCTAAAAATCTCCAAAGTGTAATTAAAAAATGCTTGAAAATTTTGACATTTCTTTAGCCTCTGTTGGTCAGCTGTTAATTTCTCCTTCATTAAATGAAAACTAAACAGAATAAAGCAGAGATACATTTTTCACTAGATTGATTCCCAACTTAATTCTCAGCAGAAATAGATCTTATATCACTGTTCACATCTTCAAAAGCAATACAGTCAAAGAATGATAAAGCACTGTACATTCGTTCCCTCTGTACTAATTGGTAGTGAAATCAAGCGGGGTTTTTTTGCTTGCTTGTTTGCTCATGACTAGTGATGAACTGTGGAACATTTAATACTTTTAGAATCACAGAATTTTGAGGTTGGATGGGACTTCTGAGTTTATCCATTCCAATTCCCCTGCTCTTTTCTGTTTCATTTACTGTGCAATGGAGAGGGCAAAAGTTGCACTGCATCATAAAAACACACATATTTCCTGAAGAGGGTGAATACATGCACTGGTATATGAATGCTGTAAGAAGGGCATATGTTCAAGCATAATATAGCATATGCTTTCCTTTTGGAGACATTCCTTAGCTTTTCCAAATATAGAGGCAGTCATAAAAACATGAACATGGTCTCAAGAAATTAGTCCTTTGCCAGGTACCCTCCATAATATAGTTCTTCTCAGACATCTTTTTCTTCCCTCTTTACACCTTCATACTCAACATCACATGAACTTCACATGGAACAGTCTTTGAATAATAGTGGAGGTACTCCATTGTTTCTACTTTTCTTTCTATGCCCTGGATACTCAAAATTATTTTGTGATGTCTTTAAAATTAATGTCTTAAGCACACTATCTGGGGAATGATTTAACTTATACTGAATATTTTTTTCTCACATATAACTACTCTTCAGTAAATGATTCTATATATTATTTAAAGTAGGAAATACAATTTTTCACTACATATAAAATGAAGCATGTCTGAGGTATTTAAACACAACTCTCTGATCTAGTTGGTATAACTCTGCTTTGAAACAAAACAAACCAACCAAACAAACAAAAACAAAACCACCAGAAACAAACAAATGAACAAACAAACACCATACACACAAAAAAAAACACAAATGAAGAAAAAAAAAGGAAAAAAAAGGAAGGAAGGAGACCTCCTTAAGAAACTTTAAAATTCCAGATGTCAAAAGGTTGGCCATTTAAAATAAAAAGGTTTGTTATCTAATATGTCATTCTACATTATGGAATGACAATGCAAAATAAATATTTCTGGTTTCTTTTCTTTTGTTAAAATCAATCAATCAATTAAAATAATTTTTTGAATCTTAACAGCATAGTTGTTATTGAGACCTTATTATTGTGAATTGAAGAAATCAAACTAATGTTATGTATTCCCACATTCTACAAAAATATGTCAATATTAGTCAGTGTTTGTGTTTGCTTGACACAGCAAGGAGATTGTCCTAGCTCCTTCCAGCTGCATATTCCTGAACCCATTTCTCTGATATCACTGCCTCTTCACTCCTCTTAATCTTTATGATATTCTTCTATTTGCTTTTGCCTATAAATTCTTGATCATTAGTTGCATGCAAATTTATTATCTCAAAAATATTATTGTTCCTTACTGACATCTATAAATTGATGACCAACATGCCTACATGTCATCCTTCTCCAGGTATCTCACTATTGTAAATTACATTCCAACTTAATTTATACATTCATCTACAGCACACTAGGTTTTTTGGTCTATTCATCCGACCTTTACATATTTCTTTAACCTCTCATAAAGCTTCTTCATGATCTTTCTTATGTTTTTTTGGATAGAACTTAAACTAGTTATCAGTGCTTTTCTTCACAGCTTGTGTGCTATAAGATCCCAAAATTTAACTTACATATAATGCTTCAAATGATTATTTGCCCTTCTAAGAACATTTTTACATACAACTTCACAGGAGTGTTCTCTTGTAAAAACCTCATTATTCATTTTTTCCTTTCTGAAACACTGTCTCATCCTTCCTCAAATATTTTCTCATATTTGAGGCTCAAATAGAATGCTTGTGACATAAAAGTTGTATACTGAATCTTCCAGAACATCATAAGAATGATGCACAGACAGAAATCCAATTCTTCCATTTCTCTAAATCTTTGATAGGGTTTGTATGCAACAAGATTCCCACAGCATCTCATTTGGCTGCTTCATTTTCCCTTGAAGATACATGTTGGTTCTGATATATGTTACTCAGCAGATAATACAGCAAGGTGTTTGAGGTTAGACTACAGTTACACAAATACTTTCTGCTTTGGTTTCAAAGTAGGCCATTATTAAAGGATGTTCTATTTTAAAAGTTTAAAATTCTTGAAGACACAGCATGGTCCTTGGTAGACAAGCGTCTACTGCTCAAAAGTTATAGATCATTTTTGTAGTATTTTGACAATCTCAGTAGAAAAGATTCATGTCAAATTAAGATCTTTCATGACTTTAGGTTTGACTTTTCCAATTAAGGTTAAAGGCTTTTGTTGAATATTGCAAGAAACTTGTATTGTTACTGTAGCTATTCTGGAGAACATAACAGGTCAGCACTGAAGGCTGACAGTACCATCACCTCTCACAAGCTTTAAATATCTTTTGAAGATGCTAAAAAGCATTAGAAATACTCTGCAGCTGTTATACTACAATGAGATGCTGTAACATTTATCACAATGTTTGATGAAATTCTTTTACAGATTTTTTTTTATTATTATTTTTCTAAACAGGATCAGGACAATACTTTAATTACAGCTGTTAACTGAGTTTCACATCTGAGGCTGGGGACAAGTCTGTGATATGCAGCAGCTTTGCTTTATATATGTTCTGTTGTTATATTTGGATTTTAATTCTCAAATGATTGATCTTCTCTGCTGCAATTCTGGCTTTTCTTCAGAAAAAAAAATGAATCTCAGATGAAACTTTTGAATTTTACCATTTTTCCTTCAAAATATTAGGTCTATTATGATTTTGGTAGTAAACTGGACATTTATCAGAGACCATTTGAAATATTTGGGAAACTTAAATTCCTTTTCTACAATATAATTCCAGTTTCTAGCATGTGAAGAAACTAAAACCAAAAAAGTTTTCTTCTGGTTTTCGTCTATTCTGCTATGCCTGTATGGCATGTGAACTGCAAAACTTAAACTCATTTAGAGGAAATTATCACTTCCATTACTGATTATCATATTTGAAAAGTAACATATGTAAGTCCTCACACACAGCTGACAACAAAACCTGTTTATTTAAATAGAAAGTATAGCATAGGTGTAGAAATTACATTTATAGTTATAATACCTAGAACTAGCTAAGGAAAAAAAAAAAAAAAAAAGCAAGCCTATCATTCTGGGGGAAAAAAAAAAAAAGGAAATAACATTTTCCATAAAATGAAGTCTATTGTTTTCTTATTTTCCATAATACTGTCAACTAAATTTTCACTAGAAATTAAGTCCGCCTCTTCAGTCAGTGATTAATATCTCATCACATTGACTTCAGATTCATATATATCTAACTGAAGACAAATATTTCTTTAACTGCAAGATCTAGACATATTTTTCTTTTTATGATAATTGTCTCTTATAGTGAGGGATATTCTGGATAAGACAAGGCCATATCTTTCACTACTGTGATAGTATATCTGTAAATACACTGGGAAAAATCTGCTTCATTATACCTATAGCACTTGGTGAACAGCTTTGTTATATAGATAGAATTATAGAATTGTCAGGGTTGGAAGGCACCTTAAAGATCATCTAGTTCCAACCCCCCTGCCATGGGCAGGGACACCTTCCACTAGACAGGTTGCTCAGAGACCCATCCAGCTTGGCCTTAAAAAATTCCAGGATTGGGGCTTCCACCACCTCTCTGACCAACCTATTTCAGTGTTTCACTACCCTCATGGTAAAGAACTTCTTCCTAATGTCTAACCTGAAGCTACCCACTTCCAGTTTTGATCCATTCCCTCTAGTCCTACCACTACCTGAGGTCCTAAAAAGTCCCTCACCAGCTTTCTTGTAGGTCCCCTCAAGATACTGGAAGGCCACAATAAGGTCTCCATGGACCCTTCTCTTTTCCAGACTGAACAACCCCAACTCTCTCAGTCTGTCCTCATAGGAGAGGTGCTCCAGCCCTCTGATGAACCTCACAGACCTTCTTTGGACATGTTCTAGCATGTCTATATCCCTCCTGTAATAGTGGCTCTAGAACTGGACACAGTACTCCAGGCGGGGTCTCACAAGAGTGGAGTAGAGGGGGAAAATCACCTCCGTCGACCTGCTGGCCATGCTTCTCTTGATGCAGCCCAGGATATCACTGCCCTTCTGGGCTGCAAGGGTACACTGACCAGCCCTTCCCTGTTGGTGAGAACAAGGTCCAGCATAGCACCTTTTCTTGTTGGTTTCTTTATCATTTGGAGGAGGAAGTTGTCATCTATGCATTCCAGGAACATCCTGGATTGCCAGTGCCTTGCTGTGTTGTCCCTCCGGCAGATGTCAGGGTGGTTGAAATCCCCTATGAGGACCAGGGCCTGTGTGCGCAATGACACTTCTATCTGCCTATGGAGGTTCTCTTGGCTCTGCTGGTCAGGTGGCTTGTAGCAGACCCCTACTGTAACATCACCTTCCCCTGTCTTCCCTTTAATCTTAACCCATACACTCTCAAACAGCTCATCATCCTTGCCCATATGGAGCTTCATTGATTCTCACTGGTCAGTGATGTAGAGGGTAACACCTCCTCCCCTCCTCCCCTGCCTGTCCTTCCTAAAGAGCTTGTATCCGTCTATCCCTACATTCCAGTCATGGGAATCATCCCACCAAGTTTCAGTAATAGCCACTATGTCATGGCTTTCCATCAGCACAGTGGCCCTTAATTCATCCTGTTTATTACCCAAGCTGCGTGCATTTGTGTAGAAGCACTTCAGCTGGGCTGTCTCTATCACCCTCTTGTGCAAATCCCCCTGGATTCCCTTGGCATGTCCCGGTGCATCATCCCTGGCGTGCCTGAGGGTAACAAATTGAGAGCCCTTACTAGCACTCCAAATCTCTGCCCCTGATGTGCCCCACTGTTTGTCACAGGCAAGCATGAAATTATTAACCCCTTTCCCCTTCAGATCTAGTTTAAAGGCCTAACAATGAGCCCTGCCAACTCCTGCCCCAGAATCCTTTCCCCCTCTGGGACAAGTGCATCCCATTAGCTGCTCACAGCTCTGGTGCCTTGTATACCAAACCATGATCATAAAATCCAAAGCCCCATTTACGACACCAGTCATGGAGACATGAATTGACCTGTTGGCTCTTATATATTCCCTCGTCCATCACTGATGTCAGAGGGATGAAGGAGAACACAAGCTGAGCTCCTGATCCCTTTACCAGTTGCCCCAATGTATAGGTATAGAATATATAGCTATATATAGTATACATATCTATAGTATGTATAGGTATAGGTAAGAGTTGAATTTTTCACTGGCTGTTGAAATTAGTCTTTTTAAATATGGGAAAATCTCAGTAATGTTCCGGACATTTTTTGTTGTTGTTGTTCTACTTAGAAAATTACCTTGAAAAAAACACCCTAATACATACCCACTGATGATCCACCAAAATTCCATTCCATGAAGTGTTGAGTGACTGATCTTTTTCTAGATAGGTCACTGAATGTGCATAAGGAGTTGTCTATCCTCCTCAACATATACTGTCACTCTTTCTCCTTGTATGTCCACTTGCATTGTACTCATAGAGATAATTTTCACAAATTCCAGGCAAGAGCATTGGATCAATAAATCCATATAAAATAGCAGTATATTCTGCTAAGTACAGCAGCAAAGACGACATTCATTTTAGCAGGTGTTTCAGACAACGTGATTGACTTTAGTGGACTCTTTCCTTAATGCATTTTTTCAAAGCTACAGGAAGGAGATTTGAGTACATACAGCAAGTTCACAAAGACCAGCTTTCAACTAGCTTTTAGAGAAAAGAGTATTTTTAGCACAAGCACCAAAAAAGTTGTTCCTTTTAGAAATGAGGATTCACAGTAGCTTCCATTTAACAAGCTTAACAAAGAGGATAACACCATGACTAAAATATTTATGCTTCATCACAGTCCCTTTGAATAATAATAATAAAAAGAATCACTAGTTTATTCATCTTTCCTAATGATACAGAAGAGGAAAGAAGTACCCAAACAATGAATAACAATGCAGAAACTCAGACTGTAAAATCAATATGTCAGCTCAGTAGAGCTGAGCTTCTTTCTAATGCTGCTGTTCCAACAGTAGAGTTTACCTTCTGAATTATATATGTATTGACCTAATTACATAAATATTGACTTTGCTTTATATGAAGCCTTTTTCGGTCTCAGTGTAATTACAATGTCAATATTTGTTGCATGTAATAACACCGAATTTAGACTTGTTAATTTTGATTGATAGTGGCATGCCACAAGTTATTATATTGGATAAGACAGTTAGTCTAGAAGTATGCACAACAAATACAAGCAGCTGACAATGCTACCAAATCTGAATGACCTTCTGCCTCTGATTGTTTAATCAGTCAGAGGAAATATAATAGATTATTACATCTTTGTTCCATACAAAGCACTGTTTTGACATGGAGAAATATTTACCCTGGTCCAAAAAAAGTACAAATATTCAGCCAGGAACTCAGTAAAAGAGTTCCTCTTTGAAGTTAGCTTTGAAATTTTGTCTTATGATGTTGTAAATCTGTTTAAATTGTGCCAAAATGCAGGTTTTGTATAGCAACAAGTATACTTTTCTGCATAGCTTCCATCAGATAAACATTCTGGAATAATACTGGGACCCAGACACAAGCAATTTCACATTGAATTATTTTCCTTTTCCTTCAAATCCAAGAAATATGTGATCAGTGGACTTTTGGGTACTGGTGGGACTTGTGAAACTGTTCACTTCAGCCTGTAAATATTTGTTGAGATATATTTCTACAAGGACACTTTTGTTCAGAGCTGGTAGAGCTCTCAGCTACTTTCAGTAATGAATAGCTATATAGTATAGTGTATGTTTCTAGATGCAATTATAAAGGATCTTGAATTTGGCAGTAACCTGAGAATTAGAAACCAAACTGTGACAGTCTGTGTGCTGAGGATATTTAAATTTATTCTAGCTGTAACATGTTGCCAGTAGTGACAAGGCATGCATCATACTATATTTTCTTATTTGTCTCAGCAGGGATGCCAGACAAGACGAACCTCAGTGATGCAAAGCAAATCCGTCAAACCAACGATGGCAGCACTTTAGACACAACTGGAGCAGGATGTACAACAATGGCTGATTATGTGACATTTATGCTGACTAGTTTGGTAACACTGTTTCTCAGTCTTTGGTAACTGTTTAGCTCTGGCTCAATATCTGTGTCTCATTGTCATCTGTAACAATCTCCACTCACAAGCCTGGAATAAGGGATCTGGTAGATGAAGCAACATTTATGATAGCTTGTATAATATCAGCCTTTCTGATCCTAGGTCTGAATATTGACAAAGCTGAAAATCTTTCCTGTACTTTTTTTTAACACCTGTTTATTCACACAAAGTCATGTTTCCTTTTATAATATTTAATGTTAAAAATAAGTTGACTATGATAATTTTTCTTTTAAAAGCCATTCGTAAAAGAGAGATCACAGAATCACTGAGTTGTGGAAGGGGCCCCTGGAGATCATCTAGACCGACACTGTGCTCAGTCAGAGCAAGCTGCCAAAGGCCAAGTGCAGTTGCTATCTGAATGTCTCCAGGGATGGAGACTCTACTGACTCTCTGGGCAACCTGTTCCATTGCTTGAACACTTACATATATATATTTTTTTTCTTTTTTCTTTAATTTAAATGTTATCTATTGTATTTCAGTTTGTGCCCATTGCCTCTTGTCCTGTTACTGAGCACCACTGAGAAGAGTTTGGCTCCATCTTCTTTATTCTTTTTATCTGTATTTTATACTTTTATAAGATCCCCCCTGTGTATTCTCTTCTCCATGCCAGGAAGTCCTGGCTGTGTCAGCTGCTCCTTCTATAAGACTTGTTCCTGTTCCTTCATGGCTCTTTGCAGGACTCTATCCAATATGTCCACATCTCTCTAGTCCTTGGGAGACCAGACCTAGACACAGCACTGTAAATATGGTCTCATCAGTGCTGAGAAGAGGGGGAGGATCATCTCCTCTGACCTGCTGGCAACACTTTTCCTAATTCAGTCCAGGATGGTGGTGTCTGTTTTTGCTGCCAGGTCACACTGTCATGTTCCACTTGTACCCATCTGGACCCCCATGTCCTTCTCTGCAAAGCTGCTTTCCAATCAAAATGCACCCATATGCACTGGTGCCTGGAGTGAATCCTCCCTATGTGAAGGACTTGGCATTTTCCTTTCTTGAACTTCATCAGGTTCCTATCAAGCTATTTCTTCTGTTTGTCAGTGTCACTCTGAATGGCAGGACTACTCTCTGATGTATCAGCTACTCCTGCCAATTTTGTATGCTCTGTGAGAATTTGCTGAGAGTGCCCTCTGTTGCATCATCCAAGACTTTAATGAAGAAATGAAACTGTATCAACCCCTAGGGTAATCCAGGAGGAACTGGTCATGAGTTTTGTATTTAAAGTCCTGCCTTTTGGGATGTGATCCCTGTAAAACAGAAAATGTTGAATTTGCCATTCTGTCTTTCCTCAGTGTAAACTCAGATAATTTTAGTGGATATTACTTATCATAATTCAGAAAAACTACATATTAGATACTGTAAGTGTATATGCAGATAGACATATATGTATATGCAGATATACATATAACTGCATTTTATCTAGAGACATCAGCGAGGTTAGGATTCAGTGTTGAATAAAGGTTTCTCAATCTATATGTCTACATACAAGTATTTACCTATGTGCTCTATAACTGTTACATATGTGCTATACATTTCTAAGCTGCCACTGCAGTCAGTGGAAATACAGGGTACTGTTCAATTGCTAAAATATCAGCAACAAGTGCCAGTGAAGATACTGTAAAAAATTCCCGCCTCGTGTCCAGCTACTGCTCTGAAGGGCCTCATGTCTTTCCCTGGGCAAGTGACCGGAGCCCTTTGTCAACACAGCCAGTGAAGCCCAGTGCATTGTTCAGCTCATATAAAGACAGACACCTAAGAAAGCAACTCAGTTGCCCAAAATTGTCTGGTGCCACCTCAGATGTCTTGGAGTATCAGAGACATCCTCATGGGGCTGGCATATATGATGCAGGACATATGGTAAATTCCAGAGGCTTCCTTAAATGGGAGCCATCTGGAGTGGCAGCTGGGAGCTAAGTGGGATAATCTTGTGTATCTCAAATAGATCTAGACATGCACATGTGGGGCCATGAATCGTATGCCAAGTCTCCATCAGTAATATCAGGAGCTTAGATACCTAGGTGAAGTGGTGACATGTGAATGTAAATATGAATCACAATATGAATTCCAGCTCAAGTTCATATGCTTTATAAGATGAGGCAAGCTAAAGTGTTCCACAGCACTAATGGTACATTTTATATTACTTTGCAAGATTTGATTATCCTTCCATGCCATTTTAACCAGAGTATTTAAGAATATTTTGTAGTTATTTCTCCTTTACAATAGAGAAAAAAAAAAAAAATACAGTATTGTATGCACTCATATTGTACCTAGAGCTTTTCCTAGACTGAAAAAAGGTAATTTTGTAAGAGACAAATATAAAGAAATATATGTAAATATTTTTATTCCCAAAGCATGTGTTACTAGTGCACATGGTATAACATACAGGTAAAGAGATATAAAATTTAGAAGAGCAAGTGAGCAATCCCAAGAGCAATTCCATGCCCCTATAATATAAAAATCATTAATCAGCATGTGTGCTAGTGTGTACATTTTACTTCATGTAAAGTCTCTTTTGCAGGTTTTGTAAACCAGTGTTTCAAATTCAGTTGTCTTGTCTCAGCATATACTGAAATGATGATGTTGATAATTCAGGGAAAGAAAATCTGGTTTCATTCTTTTCATTTTTCATGACAGCTCAAACCAGTAATCAATCTAGTCCAGCAATTTTTTTTTTTTTTTTAACAACTACCAATAATCCACTTCAAGGAAAATGAAAAAATCTTTGAATAGGAGATTCAGAAATGGAGAAAAAAATTCTACCATACTCATTAACTAGATTTTTATTTATATCCTGATGCACTTCATTTCCCTTCCTCACTTTTGCGTGCTGTTCAAGACCTTACTGGTGGCATCAGGTAGTCAAGAAGATAATAGTTTATGGTATAGCACCTTGGAAACACAAGCCTCATTTACAAATAATGATAGTAACTAGGTCCTAAGGCCTCTTCAGGTGTATGTTAATTACTACTCTATGTTAGTCCTCAGTTTTTTCATGGCCCATTCCTCTTCTACACTGCACTACACAAAATAATTTCTAAGATTCCTTCTGGAGCAGAAGATTAGGTCTCCTTCCCTAAACTAGTGGCAATATGAATACAATAGTGGTAGGCCTGGAGATCCCTTCCCAGATCGTTGGCCATGAGACTTCATTCACTCTCCTGTCCCATCTATCTCTAAGCATCACCACATACTCCACATCATTGCTTAGACTCATATGTCTGCCAGGCTGCATAACAATTCTTTCATCATAGCTATCATGTTAAAAAGAAATAGTCTTGTTTCTTAAAGAACTATAAAAATAAATCATTAAAATGGCTAAAAGCAAGGAGAAGGAAGCCAAAGCTGTTTGGCAATCTGTCTAAAGGTTACCTGTCAAGGGAAGTACCCTTGCAAGAAACTGTGGGAACATGGCAGAATGTTAAAGTGTAGCTCCAAGTTTGGCAACTGGAAAAAAAGAAACTGAAATGTTGGCTGTGTTAAAGTCAACAATGAAATGAGGACAAGCTTTGAGGTGAAAAAATCCAGAGTACATTAAAGAAGCTAGGACAAAAAAAAAAAAAAAAAAATTAAACTGGAAATTACGACAATACAGCGGAAGAACTGATAAAATGTATCCTGACAAAATGGTGGACCATATGCAGTATATATGAGAGCCACTCTGAGTCAATTGATTTGGTATGTGGAGGTTTTTCCCAACAGCAGATCATACGGGCAGCACATAACTGCCACCTAGCTCCCCATATAACCTGAGAAATGGCACCCAGGTCTTGGTGGCAATGAATACTTTCATTTGGTTTTACTCAGGCATTTTTAACAGTCTAAAAATGCTATATATTTTGCAAAACCTTTGGTGAATGAGATTTTAGTTTAGTTTTGTTTTGTTTTGCTTTATTTTAAATATACTTTTCATGCATTAAAGCTGATATGGTTTAAACTAGGAATGCTTTACTCAACATGTACAATTTCCCAGATAGACATTGATTGAAATGCTGTTTATACTAGAAGTGCAATGGATATTGCTAATAAAGTTGTATAACTGGTCTCGCTAGAATTAAAATGAAAGCAGCACAATAAGATGAGAGAGTTTATACCTTCTTAGAGGACAGTGTAGTTACAGAAAAAAAAAATTCTAAAAAATACAACATTTAATAATATTTTTATCTGGTAAGATCAAGTTATTCTTCTCGAATGTCCATTTTTTATTTTCTTGGATGTACCTGTATGTTTAAATGTATCTGTACCTCCTGAGAAAAGGTACTGAAGTAATTTTTCTTGTAACTAATATGCTAGCTCTTTAAATAAATATTTCAAAGTGACAGCTTTCCTAAGCTGGTGAAAGAGAACAAAAAGCATTTATTTCCTTTGGAAGCAAATATTATTGCTCCTTTCATGACTAATAACATATGAAGCATAACCATAGCATGTAACAGGTTATTGTTGTCTTTCTCACTTTTTATAGATAGACAGATAGATAGATAGACATATATATTACTTCTCTGTACCTGTATTTTTATATGTTTACTAAGATAATACACTTGTTCAGATTATAACAGGGTTTAGATTAACCTATCAAACATTTCAAATTAACCTTAATATTCAATAGCATTTTCTCAGAAGAATGAATTAAATAAGTGGTTGAAACTATCTCTGCTTAGTTTGGGGTTTTCTGAGTTCTACACTGAAATAATTGTGTAAACATGATTCTTATTCAGCAAATTATGCTTTTTTTCTTTGTTCTCTTAGTCACAACTGATTATAATAGAAATAAAAAAAAAAAAAAAGCTGTTTTTAAATGCATTAGACTAAAAGCTAATGTAGCCCTTGTAAAACACAGACTATCCTCTTGCAACTCTCAGCAAATTATTAATAAAATTCTGACTCCTAATTCTTCTTCCTAGTGATGCATGAACAAAAAAATCTGTCTTGACAGATTTTGACAGACAAAATTTGCATGTGTAGCAGTTGAAAAGTTTATCTTTTACTTTGGAGCTTGTAAATGTGAAATGTTAAAGACAATATGCTTAGTGCCCCATGAAGCTCTTTTACCAGCTCACACTGACGAGGAATAACATGCTGAGTACTCAGTTGATGCATCTCATCCCCTCTCACAGTGTGAGGGGCTGTGCTAAGATCACCTGCTGGCATGCCTAATTTAGGTGTCACAACTAAGTCTCTCCAGGTTTGTCAAGCAGTCTGAATCAATTGTTAGACTCCTGAATTTAAGTCATGTGGAGGTTTTTCTCAGTGGCAGTTTCTGACTTCCTTGCTTCTTTCAATATCACTCTCTCTCCTATTTGTGCTGGCACAAGAGTTTACAGAACCATGCAGTGAAACTGGTCAGGGTATTTCTGACCCAAAGGATCACCTTGATCCAGTTCACCTTGCATCTCCACAGACAACAGCACTGGTACAACAGTCATGGTACATAGTCATGGTGCTCGTGGCAGTTTAGTCAGACTTTTATAGCAAGTGGACACAATGTTAGGTAAAACAAAACACTTCTATAGCATCAACACATTACGCAAAATAATTGTTTTCCCAGTTGCACTTTTTGCAAGGTTTCTTTTTTTTGCAAGGACTATGATGTTGATGGTTTATTCTTCCTCACCTCAGGATTAACTTTATGGAGGAGTTCCAATGAATTCGGAACCTTTTCAGTCTCTCAATGAAAATAACATTTATTCATCCACTGCTAAGTGGCTAGATAGGTTACATTCTCCATATATCCATCATACAAATCTTAGAAGGCAGTACTATTTGGCACTTCTGTTTATATACACTATCTTCTTCATCACAGTTGTCTTTTACACTTGCCCTCTACTTTCATTTTTTAGGGTGATAAGACATATCTTTCTACAGACCCTACCATCCAGAAGGACAAATTTACTTCTATGATATGCCAGCCTTTTCCAGGGAACTTAGTTCAATTATCACAGGATCTGGATAAACCAAGGAAGTGATAAGGTGCTTAAGAGATGCTTCACTTTTAGACTGGTTGTACAGTTTTAGCCAAATTAGCAGCAACATTGTTTCCTTTGCTAGCTTTTTGCTGGACTATATTAAAGAAATATAAAAATATAAAACTGCAGTTTTAGGTATGTTGCGACTAGTACATTTGATTGGCAGTTTCAACAAAGAGACTGAGGTATGAACAAGCAGAAGCTGAACTGCACCAACCTCTATCACCAATTCTCCCAAAATGGAGCTGAAGACAATGCTTTGATAGGGCAATGTCAGGAAGCCTGCAGTGCTGCTGCGGGTGTTGTTTGTTCAGTATCTAGATAAAAGATGTTAGATTCTTGCACTGTCACTCTGACACATTTCAGAAATACAAAAATGGCTTGTAGAAAAGATCTATAAAGCTATCAAATGTTCAGGCAAAATTAAATCTACATTTCAAGAAGGTTAGCAATTATCATTTCTCAAACATTTCGAGATGGTTTAAATAAAATGTTCTTGAGGATTTGTGATCTACAGAACATTGTATTGAAATAGCTTTACATCAAAGCCTGACACTGGCTTTTCGCCAAATTATATCTTTGCTATATGATGTATGTTCATAGAGAGACTCTCAAATTGTGAGGTTAAAACCAAAACTCCTGCTTGCAGACCCAGTTCTGCCCTTTATTTCTCTACCCTTCAGGCTGTATCTCATTTATTCAAAAAGCTTCAGAAGAGTGAGTCTCTGAATGAAATTGAATTTGCCAAATTCATATATTCCATCTAAAAGTTGCCCTACCCTTTATGACACAGTAAGTACATTGTGAGATCTACTTTCTCTCTTTCATAGAAAGAATCAAACAACTCAAAATAGAAAATCCATAGCACAGTGTAAGCAATAGCCAGTTTCTCATGCAGAGAACGTCTAGTAGATAAAAATTCCTAAAAGATCCTTATCCCTTCCAAGAGAAAAAACTATCAGAGGTTCACTCCTTGATGCCATACAGGTACATATCCCAGGTTTAGATGATTTAAAAGATTTATTTAGAAAATTACTCCAATCAAACATCCAGAAGGCCACACAGAATGTTACAGCAGATTTTTTCCCACAGATTGAAAATGTTTGTACCAATAACTTGCAATGCCTTGTATAAGTACCTATAAATTTCGGAACATGTAGAATATTGGATTTTACTTAACTGATTAAATCTTTAGACATAAGTATGTAATACTTTGTTCCTCCAGTGGAAAGATTGAAATGTGTGATGTGTGCCTTTGTGTTGGAGATCATATTTAGTCCTTAAAATTGTGTGCATGTAGTCAGTACTCAAGATTTATTCTATATCTCCTAATGTGTTTTATGTTTTATATTTTAGTTAAAACTTTGAAAGTACGCTAAGCCTTCTCTCTACTTTTGCATGTCAATTTACATTATGTTAGGACATTGTGAATGAGTGCCAATTTTAGAATATTGGTGTCCTGGTTTGAGTGAGAACAAAACTAATTCTGTTCAGTGATTTTACTTTTCAGATCTTATAACTAATTGCTCTTTCTGAAGTCAGCAGCCTCTTTTCACAGGCAGTGTCTGCTGCTGGCAGAGATAACACCCCGTGCTTAGAGTCACTACCAAGGATTGGTGTGCAGACCAAGGCCACTGCTGGATCTTCTTATAGCACGTTGGGGGGTTCAGGAAAGTG
>JANIJG010006744.1:8476-34307 GCA_024611175.1 Megaceryle torquata
TCTTTTTACAAGGACTATCTTGCACATATGGTTTCTTTCAGAGACCTTCCATTCAAAGAAGGTCTCTAAAATCATTGCTATTTATTATCAATATTAAGTTATAAGTTTGACCACTCATGACAGATGGTCAAAACAACTGATGTCCCAGATGAAGTCATATGGGATTGCACTGTTAATCATAGTTAATAAGTGGATCAGTGAAGCTAATGGTGGTAGAGGGAGACAGTATTAGTTCCAGCACTGGAATTCATGAGTGCACTGGCCTCAAAATGATGTTTAGCACAACCCTCCTTCTGTCAGGAGGCATGACTTTCACACACTTAGTTGATGTAATCTAAACAGTGGGAAAGAAAACCTCATTATGATGAAGGATTCGTTAGTTTCCACACAACTGGCAATGCTGGAGAGAAGTATAGGAGACAAGGTTAGAAGAGTTCCATGTTTTCCTTGCAATTGTGGACTCATGCTTTCCCTAAAGCTTTGTTTAAAGCCAAGGCTAAATTTCCACATGCAGCTTCCTTGCCACCTCTGCCCCACCATCATCTCAGCATGGCAGTTCAGAATGGCAACTTAGGCATCCTTGTGTGGTGTCCTTTGTTTAACATTGAGATTGACACACTCAGCTCTGCTTAGCCACAGAAAAGGATCAAGTTTGCCTGTGGAAGGCAAGCAGGTATTTCAGGTAGTCAGTGTTACATTTCAGGTGAAAGTTTTTGGGATAACTAGTTCCTCAGCTATGCTACGTCTCTGTTGGAGCAGCATGTCCAAACCAGCTCATTTTCATGTCCTCAGTAATAATATGTGCCAGCAGTAGACCATAGGAACTCCTGGGCAGGCTCATGGTAGAAGATAGCCTATTTTCAAGGTTTGTACTTGTCTTAGGATAACTTTTTTCTTGCAGGTTTGAAGAGAATCATGCACAAACCTTTCTGCAGCTCGAAGAGTTTCAGCCTTGACCCTCAGCTGCTGTAAGTTAGGGCAAGTGTCACTTTTGATTTTGCTGCTGCTGAGGGTCAGGGGTGACATGTTTGTGTGTTTATCAGACTTCAGTTGGAAAAGGCACACCTGCACACCAGACACATGTTTCCTGCACCAGGTTGCACAGCAGGCGATTTTATTAGCATCCTCAAGAAAATCATCCTGTAATGTTAGGGAAACTTTAATTCCTGGAGCAGAGGTAGATCTCAGAGCCTGGGTAGACATCCTAATACTTCTTGCTCTTGGGTAGACCAGTTCTTCACAAGCCAAAAAATGCCGACCTTAAGAGATTTCCTAGAAGGTAATGTCAGACTCACGAACTATTTTCATGCTGACTTGGTAGAAGAGCTGTAAATGTTTTGTGGTTTAGCACATGGCTACATGCAAGGGTCCTTTCTCTGTCTATGGAGTGTGCATTTCCATTAGCAGTTGTTTTGCAACCCTTGTCACTTCTTCCAAAGGCAAAACTAGGGCACAGGCCACAGCACTTTTCCAGATCTTGGGAGAATACTGCTGGGCCTCCTTATAAGCACAAAACCTGTCTAGAAAGCAGTGGGCTGCTAATTCAATGTTAAGTTAGTTAGAGAACGTGATTTACTAAGACTTGCATATGTTGGCTCATACATGCAGGACCTGAGATGATAGTGGTTTAAAGGGTTTATTAATAGAAGAAAAAAAAAAAAAAAAAAAAAAGAAACAAGACCAGAATACTAAAAAAACCAAAGCAAAACAAACTCCAAAACAAATCGCATCAAAACCCAGTAACTGACTGCTCTGTCAGGGAATGGTTATTTTCCTCTGCACTCTAGAGCAGTGTTGGGATTTATCCCGTCTGTAGAGGTCTCCCTGCTCCACAGAGAAGTCACCAGGACGGAGGGCAGCCAGCATCCTGCTGGGGTGCATCTGGGCCCTCCAGTATATCAGCAGAAAGGCACTGGGTGATTTTGTTCACACAGCTTAAAGGAGGGATTTACAGTCTAATCGGTAGCATGTTTTCAGAAGCTCACACACATACTTACCTGTGATCATATGTCTACGTGTGTCTCCTTTGTCTCCCATTCTTGACCCAGCTGACCAAATCCAAGTTGTTGTGTGAAGGTCAGAATGGGCAATTATCCTGTGACACAACTGAAAGAGATGGTGACAAGCTCATATTCATTTAAAAACTCACCCAGACTTCCCAAGAACTAAAACTCGGGGTTTTTTTGCAGAACTATCCTGAGCAGTATCTCTTCACTTTACTGCCCCTTTGCAAATCATCTGCACAGCTTATTATTTCAGCAGTCACACACCATGGGATGTTTTATGTTCCTTATTTTTAGGATTTGTCTCTTAGCAAAACAAAAGTACTCTTTTATAACTCTTTATTTTCAGCTTCCAACTTGTTAACAACAGCTGTTAATTCTTACACTGACAGTGGCAGCCCTTGGAGCTGTCTCCCTGAGGACACACTGACTGTAAGTGGTGTCAAGTTGCATTACATCTTCCATGGTCAGGTGCCCCTCTTCTCCAGGGGACAAAAAAAATAAAAGTATGGACCATTTTTTGTTCTCATCACACTGCTGACTCTGGCCCATTTATTGCATTACCAACTCTTGTTTAATATACTTTCTGGCAAGTTCTCTTGGGCATTACAGGTTTCTGACTTTCTCTTACTCCCACATACTTACATTATTTTTCCTTAGTTATTTCAGTCCGATTTTCCTAAACCAAATCTCATTTTATTATCATTCTGTTTCTAATCTCTCTCAATCTCTTTGTACAGTTGTTCTGCTCATACTCCTCCCAGTGAAGCATCCACTGCAGAAGGCATTAACATGTTTCTTGCTCCTCCTGCTAGGCTAGTGGTGCAGATTAAACCACCACAATAAAGGCACTCTGAGCAGATATATGTGGTTGGACTGGAAAATCCACTTGATAGATTTGCAGGGAGTGCATAGTGAGGGGGAACCATTTCCTGGGCCAGCGCCTACCTCCTTACACCTCTCCAGTACCAAGGAATTGTAACTGTCTGGCTCTGGTGAAAAGTTGTTCTTCTGGCCCCAGAAAATGCCCTAGAGTGATAGAGGGGCACTGCAGGATAACTGCCAGAGACAGCAGGTGGCTTTTCATGCCTCAAAGAAAGGTCTGATACCACGGTCAGGAAGTAGAGCAAGATCTTTTTTTATCTGCCTCTTCTCCACATCATGTGAAAGAAAGGGCATAGCTTCATCTTAGTGAAGTTAGTGTGGCAGAGTGAGGAAGGACAGCACTAGTGGAGGAGCAGGAGCTATCCTTTTTAACTCTGCTGCATCTAGGCAAAGCTCTTAGGGAGGTTGCAGCAAGGGCTGTTTCTGCAACAGTGACTAAAGCCATTAAGTGAAAAGCTGAAATAAAACAAATACCCCTATATCTCCTAGAAATATAATTTATACTTCTATTCAGATCAGCACTTACAGATCATACAAAAACATGTGCACTGCTTTGAAAAAATGTTACCCCTTATGTTGTCTTAAGTAATAATCCTGGAAACAGCTGTAGTGGTGTTTAGAGGACATGGAGATAGATGTCTGCTATTCATGGATGACTGTATTTAATAATACTCTGCTTAAGAGTATAACGATGCCCTTATTTACAGGTCTTTACTGTAGAGGTCTTTGAAGGGCAGCTTTGTATAGCAAGAATTATTTAAAAGGCAGTTTATCTTTGCTGGTGCTGGCTGTGTTGGCTGTCCAAACAGAAAATGCACAGATATGTTTCCCAGTGAGCAGTGGCCAAAGGGAAAGACTACCACTCACCTAGGGTGAAGGAACAAAGCACAGGTATAATGTCTGAGGGGAAAAAAAGGTCCATCAAGCTTGGCTTCTCTGCACCCGTCACCCCTTTCAGGATCCAGTCCAAGCGCAAGCCAAGGTACCCACTTCCTGAAGGCTCCTGTTTTCCCTAATGATCTTCTCATTCTTGAGATGTCTTCTGGGATCATTTGTGTTGTGGGTGAGTGGAAACATGCTCATCTTTTTCTTTTAATGGGAAAAAAAATGAAAGTGCCTATCATTAAAGTAGCATAAACTTAAAACAGACATTTTGAGGCACTGAATTCATTAATCACCTATAATTAAGACTGTCTGATACATTGACTGATGTATGTATACATCTACAAGGCAGTACTAGTTCCAGCATGATTTACTCACATGTTTTTTTCCCATTGCCTCAAAACCTGGCAAGAAAACAGATGTGCCATTTTACAAACAAGTTTTAAGAAGTTGTTACAATCATATTTGGGGAAAAAAAAAATAGTTATAGTATTTTCTGCATAGTATCTTGCAGAGAGTAGCATGCAGTTCTGCATCTCCTTGTCAGCACTTTGCCGTCCACTGATACTTGTTGAGAAGAGATGAGGTACTGATACGTTGGGTGATGTGATACCAACCAAATATAAAGTGGAAAAAAATGACGGAAAAAGACACCAACCAGGCACTTCTGTTCAGCATATGCACATGAAGAGACACTACAGAAAAAGTGGACAGGAATTGTTTAACTGACTTTCCTAAGCATTGCTTTAGGCTGAAAGGTAATACTTTACAGTTCCCAGGTGAAATATGAAACAAACCTGAATCTCGGTATCCCTTTCCTCTAATTTTATTGTAGTCATTTCAGGTGCAAAAATCCTTCTTGCCTGTTTTCCAGCATCTCTCCTTGACCTCCTACCTTTGTCCCTTGTCCCAAATCAGGCTCTCAGCAGCAGTCCCAAGCATCCCCATGTGAACTGAATATCTGAAAGTGTCTATTTTTATGAAGAAAATGCTTGTCATTTTGCTTTCAGTTGGTGGACCTTGATGCAGGCACAAGAGAGGAAGGGATGAAGTTTACAGACCTGCATGCAGACACAGCCCACTGAAGAGGGCTGTTTGCAGCTGAACTAAGTTCACAAGTGCTATTTTGGCCAGCTCTGCTATTGCCTTTCAAAGGCAGGAGGATGTCTATAGCCTTTGGGCTTCTTCCATCCCAGCAAACAGAGTCAGTCTTGTGTGTCAGGGATCAATGCCAAAGCTTGTATTATTCACACCATGTCTGAACTGGACCCAGAGCAGTCAGATTTCTCAGACAGAAGTGTGAGACACCAGGAGAAACAGACATAAAAGCTATTTCTAGAATAACTTTTGAGTTCTTACAGCTGTATCAAGAAGATAAAACCTCTGAAAGTATGTCTTGCAAAAATGCCTTCTTCAGTCATTGCATTTAAAGCAACATTGTGTTGGCTAATTTCAATTGTTTTAAAACCCAGTACCAGTAACCCTCACCTCTTATCTTTTAGGGCAATTGTTAAGTGGCAGCTTCACTTAATGTTTGACAGTATAACTGGAAAAAGACAGTGACGTATTTTACAGACTTGAAAAAGTATCAGACCTTTTATTTATTCACTAACGGAGTTCAAATGTGATGACGATATCATGCTTGGATATACTGACAATCAGTCATCATCTGATCTGAACTGAAAAAGAAATGCTGGTGAGAGTGTGTGGGAGGAGCTTAGTTCAGAGCTGGTATGCATGGTAAACTCTTTAATCCCAGCACCTGTGATAGATGCTGTCCAGCATTAGCAGGTGGAATTAATCTTGGCTTGCAGAGAGCATCAGTGGACACAAATGCTTTTGGGAACTGCTTAACTATTTCCTGGGGAAGGGCCTGACTTCCACAGTGTGAACTGCCTCAGGTGTGAACCTCTTGGAGACAGGAGGGCTATCCAAGAGAACAAAATGGTAAGGGAAGGAATTATTTTTTTTCCTTCCCTCTCTCTCTCTCTCTTTTTTTTTTTTTTTTTTTTTTTGATGTGTGTTTTTAAAAAAAAAACAACCCAAAACAAACTCAATCCATTAAGTCTCCTCACTTAAGACTTTAGTCTAGAATTCACTGACTTCAGTAAAAGAGTCAGATTTTTCTGTATTTTTCACCTATATCCACAAACATATTCAAAGTTTTGGTAGCTTTTCGCAATCTTCCTGACATGTCACACCACAATGGCCTGCTTCACCACACAGCTAAAACTGGGTTCACTTTGTTTACAAGTTTTTTTAACCCAAGACAATGAGCTTTTGGGAAGAAACCAAACATTGCACAGAAATGCAGAGTCCACAGCTTCATCTGACATTTTCTAAAGCTCTAGGAGGCCAGTTCTGGGTCAACCCTTCTGCTTACCAGGAAAATGGCACACAAATAAATCCAGGAACTCTGAGTTGCATAACCTGATTTGTGATCTGATCTGAAGGGTCAGATTCCTCCTCAGACTTCTGACAGTCAAGGTCATTAAAAAGCAATGAAGTCACTTAGAAATTTTTAGCCGCCAATGTATTGGTTTCTGATATACCAATTCTCTATGGAGGAAGGGAGGGCAGAGGAAAAAAAAGGAGGGCATGTTTATTTCCACATCCTCTTCTTATGCTTATTTCCATCTTTAAAAACAAAAATGTATTAAGGTGCATTTGGTGACTCTCTCTGTATCATTAGACTCCTAAACCACCAGACCAGTTCTTTTAACCCCTTCTACAGTTGTTGTGCACCCAGTACACCTGTTTATTTTGTGGAGAGAAAGATGGGGACCTGTGGCAACCCAGGGAAGTTTGCTTGGCAAATCTAAATTCAGAGGCATTTCAGGTTTTTTTCTTCAGCCTCAGGCTACAGTATGTACAAATACACGTGCCAATGAAGCACAGTAACAAGGTAGTGCAGCAAAAAAGATAATTGTTGAAAAAACTATTTTGTGGGCAAAGATCTATTAGACATGCTGCTAATTAAGATACCTCCTACAGCAATACAGTGGCACTAAGACAACTCAGCATACTCTTGGATGAAGTCAGACTTTGGAGCATAATCTTTAAAACTGCTGTAGAATCAGAGTATCTGAAGTTGGACAGGACCCATAAGGACAATCAAGTACAACTCCCTGCTCCTTGCAGACTACCTAAAAGCACTGTCATGAGCCAAAGTTAAAAGCATAATTACTAACTTCCTTAAGAAAACATAACTAGAGTAGATTTGGTCAAACCAGTGCTAAATAAAAATTACATTTGTGGTAAAACTGAAAGTAGAAATGTGTCTCTGGAGCAAGGTCTGTCCTGGCATATCATGTCTTTCCACTGGACAAAATTTTAATCCATTAGATACAGGGAAGTATGTATAAGTAAGTGAACTGGGTTTTTTTGTTTGTTTGGGTTTTTTTTTGTTTTTGGTTTTTTGTTTTTTGTAAAATTAGACCAAGTTCTGGAGAAAGATTTAAGCAGTCATCCTTTTTCTCCAGTTCATCAGCCTTACTCATTTAACTCCAGTACTGAGCGTATTTTAAAGTCATAAAGACAGGAGACGATTATCTTGACTTTGCTTTCCAGACAGCTGTTTGAACTGTGGTAAAGGTGGCAGATCCAACAGTTCTGAAAATGAAACAAAAGCCATGACCAAGGCAGGGAGATGCAACTTGCACTAGTTCTGCTCAACAATTAATACATTTGGCTCCTAAGTGAGTAAGGAATTTATTGGGAAACCTTTACTAGTGTAATGCACTGAATGTGACCAAGTCTGAGGTCACTGGGTGGATGCACGTGTGGGGCACAGCTCAGCTCCCAGCAACACAGGACAGCCTGTGCCCACCATCTCTGATTGAGCACATCTGGTAAAGCAAGCAGCATTCTTTTCTGTTTTAATTACAGCTGCTGCTGCTGCCATTTGCCATGAGTCTGGTATCAGAGGGAAGACCTTATTTTCACAGTAATTTGGCAAATTGAGGACATAGATCTTTAGCAGGTACTACCCACATCAAAGAGCACCCACCCCCCCCCCAAAAAAAATTATTTTTTTTTTTTTTTAATTATTGCTAACTGAAGAGTGAGAGAAGTTGTCCAGAGGGGTGCAACAGTAAAAACTGACTGACCTCAAGGCAAGGGTGGGAGCTGTTTGGGACTGCTATGTTAACACATGTCCCCCAAGCAAAGAGGTTTCTCCTGCCCTTTGCTCAGGGGACACTCCCAAGCACTGGGGTTCCAGCCTGGTACACAGGTAGCACGCAGTACCTGCAGAGCTGGACCAGACCAACCCTAACAGAGCTCACGGAGACTTCATGCAGTCCAAGCTGCCAAGTCCATGTATGCCAAGTGGGATAAGGATGGCTTCAGTGGGTCCCTATTTCAAAGGGGCTATGTAGGAAAAGCTTTTTGATAAGGACTTAGGGACAGAAGGAGGAAGGACGCAGAAGACGCAGTTGGTAACTACTTTGCAGTTCAAGCAAACTACTAGAACACCAGACTTCAATGCCTCCCAATGGATGCCTCACACGGCTGAGAGAGAGGCCACTTCTCTCCCAAACAGCAAAGGGTCCAACCTTTGCAGCATGTGCAAGACCACCAAAGGCAGATGATCTTGGGCAAAGCTTTTTACTGTGCCTATCAGCAGGAAAAAGCTAGTTTGTGCACTGATGCTGTTTGCATCAGCCAGCCCTCAAGGGTTGAGCTATCCAGTCCTCCCTGCCTTGAGCAACCAATCTACCCTGTTTTGCTGCTGCAGCTGTAATTTGCAGTGCTTCTGGATGATGACAAATCACATGCAAATGTGGAGAGGAGTAAAAGCATAATGAAATTTTATTCTGAAAATATGGCAAGAGTCTAAGGCACTTCAAACATTTCAATACACATGACTAAAGTGAATGTGACAAGGTAATAGCATTCCATAAATATGCACCGAGAACTACGCTCAATTCCACTCAAGGAGAATATACATCTGGTACCTCTAATTTTACTCTCCAATAAACATGTATGGAGTTTACAGACTGACACAGTTAATAAAAATATGGTAACAGCACATGTAATTCTTCATGTAGTTTTTAATTATTAAGGAATATAAAATGTTGAAAATACTGTGCGAGTTAATTTTATAGATACTAGTATCTTTCATATAAAAAGTTATACATTATCCCCAATTAGCAACAACTTATTTAGTGAACTTCAGACCTGACAGAAGGCTCTATCCCCAATACCTACCCACTCACCCACCAGCTCAAGATCCACGGAGCTGACTATATAAGCAACTGCAACTTCTGAATTTTGAAGTAATTAAAAACATCAAAATCACATTGGAATGAAATTTATGAAGAGGTTACTGTGATGAAGTCTAGGCACAGTAAATATGTTTTAGAATGATTAAAAACAAGCCACTGGGATGCCCCTGCATGGGTAGCTTTAGAAGTCTTAGGCTGCACATAACATAGGAAAGGATAATCTATAGCAAAGAAAAACAGGGTTTATGCCAGTGTACATAAAGACAAGCAGGTGAGCAGAACAGTTCAGGCTAAGGTTCTCAGCTGAGCACTACTTAACTACATGCTTGCTTCAAGTTTACAGTTTTCTATCTTTAGCACTAGTCTCTGCTTTCACTTTGCTGGTGAGTTCAGGCACAAGACAATTACATTCAGTATCTGTCTCAGTAAAACAGTAAAATTTAGCAGCTTAAAGATGGCATAGAGATTTTTTTACAGATATTCATGCACTACTACTCAAATGTAGCTCTGTGGGTGGGACCAGGAGATGTCCTTCTGCTAAGCCTAGGAGTGCCCTAGAAAAGAGAAAAGAACAATTAATCAGAGGGAAATTATTCCAGGCAGCTGAATGAGAACACAGCACTCATAAGCATTCCGTTCAGTTCCTTGCCTTTAATGGTACAGATTAATCTTTCTCTTTTTTTTATTTTATTTTATTTTAGGATGAACAGTGCCAGCTATCATACAGCCTACTAACTGAGAGTGCATGTTGTTTAGATTGTGAAACATTTAGCAGCAGTTTATCAGGAGAGTGAGTCAGGGCTTGGAGAGCAGGTGATAGGTGCCAGAACACCATTAACTCCAGAAACATCTGAGTTTTGGTGACCATGTCAATAATTAGCATTACAATGATGCAACAGCACCTCTACACACTAGTCTCAGGTCAGTGACCCCATCTAAGTGAGCTATGTGTACCCCCAGATGAAAGGGAGGGGATGTATCTTTCAGCCAGGGTTCAGCCTTTCTGCAGTCAACCTGTATTTAATAAAGTACATTCCACTTGCCAGCATAAAAACAATTCTGTGAATAAAATCGAAATTTCATGTGCTGTACTGCTGCTGGGGGGGGTTAATTTTTTGTTTATGTTTTACTATTGTGTTCAGGAGCAGCAAGTTAAAACATAAACTGTAGGATGTTGTGTACTAACCGGTGACTGGGTTTTGGAAAAGTTCACATGGGCATAAAGGAGAACAGCTATGTCCTTATGTCCAGCTTCCAGAGCTATTGAAAGTGCTGTGCTGCCATCCTGAGAGAGGAAAAGAAGAGAATTAGTGTTTGTATGCATTAACAGATCTCTTTAAAAGCCCCATTTGCTCACAGAGAAGTAACAAAGTGGAGGTCTTACTGCTCAGTTGGGTTAATTTAGAGTCTTAATTTTATTATAATTAAGTGACAGTAAGTTTTGCACCATTGTTCTATCATAGTCCAATTGTCAGAGGCCTCATAACTTCTCTCAATGAGGAGTCTCGATTATTACTGAGGAAGAACGAGCACACCATTATCACAGCAATGTTACAAGTAGTGCTGTGTAAAACCAGTGATTTCAGAAGATTGGGCTGTCTTAAAGAAACTGAAAAGTCACTGAGGAGTGGAACATAAGATACAGGAGGGATAAATGCTAGTCAAATATCATGATAATTGCTGTGTTACAAATGATAATTGCCGTGTTATAGCTGCCATCAAAATTAAGAACAGATGCATTCGTAATTCCAAATGGTCCTTGATGGAAGTCCAACTACAAACAAATTAACTTTTCTGGTCAAATACTGTCACCTCAGTTTCTCAGAAGATGGTACTGCCTTAGGAAACCATAGTTGTTGAGGCTGCTAGAAGCCAACAGTGCTTCTGCTGAAAGGGACCTGCTATCTTCCCTTTAGATGAGGAAGTAGATGTCAGACCACTTGTGATGTGAACCTCTGAGCTGTCAGAGGGGCACAATGTATAAAGCCGCCACATTCCCAACTCTGACTTCCTTGCTTCCTTCCCTTCCTGAAACTGGTGCATCACACGGCTACAACCTCCTGCTCTCCAACGGTGTTTAAATTACAAGACAGGCAGCTACCAACTTCAGCACAAATCTCACGGTGGCTTCCTGGTCCACTGCCTGGCTTTTGGCTCTTGTGCACAGAAGTTACCACAATAAAGCCAGTATTTGAAATGTCCTCTCATAGGGATCACCTCTTATGCTGTCTCTATGAGTGAAGCACATTTTCCAGCCAGTACTGTTAGCACTGCTAATTAGAGAGGTCAGAAACATTTTAAGGAAACTGTAAACCCTTTTACAGGCATGGGTCATGATGGACAGCATCCCAGTGGACAGTCTTCTCAGGAGACTGCAGAGAGTGATTATACACAAAGCTAATCGTCCTGAGCAGACATGCAGCTAGAAGAGCTGTGCACTACAGTGCAGTATGATGCACTGCAAATGCACAGCAAATACTCCACAGTCAACACTCGGAAAAGCCAAGTTCTTAAAAAGACATACTGAATCACTGTTGGGGGGGCACACATCTGTAGGATGAAGTTCAGCTTACTACTGATCATGCTGGCTGAAAAAAGCATCACTGTCACATTCAGCACAGCTAGGGGAATGCAAAAAATCTCATACAGTGCAGACAAACCCATTAAAAATGAGGAAGCAGCAGATGAACTGTGCTTGGGAAACAGTAACAAACTGCCTACAGGAATAGCAAGGTGTCATGTCCCCATAAAGACTTTTAATTATTGACTTGGTTATTAATAGTACTAACAGCACCCAGTCTGCAGCAACCTGCCCTGAAGTGTCTGTTACATTGAAGTCTTCTTGCATTTTCCTCTCGGGCCAGCTGCTATACACCTCTGGAACAACTGGGCAACTGAGACAGCTCCTGCGGCAGGTGAGCGAAAGAACAGAAACACCTCCCTGCAACAGCTCCAACAAATAACCACCCACTACCGTCCCAAATCCCAAACCCAGGCTCCATTTCAGTGCTCAGTGGGAAGAGCCAATAGGAAGTGATGTTGTTAATGAGAATTCTGACAAGAATCTAAGTCAACATTTTTGAGCTTAGTCTGCTGACAGCGCAGGCTGTAATGATCCTTGCAAACAAGAAATACACAAGTGTCTCACTTGTCACTGAAGTCATAGCCTGCATCTATTTATTGTCAGGACAATGCAGCTTCATGACCAAGACCAAATCTGTACTCTCAAAATCACGGTGTAGATACTACGTGAATTTCCTGCAGAGAGAACTGTACTTTCACAGCTCTTTCTACCACTAAGCAAAGGATTTGTGCATTTGGTGTTTTGGTGCTATGAGTCAGAGATTCAGTAAGTAGATTTCAGCAGATCTCCACTGCATCAACAAAAAAACCAACCAAACAAAAAAGAATGAGAAAAACATTCCAGAGTGGAGAAGCCGTCTGATGAAGCACTATCAGAAAGGCAACTCACATTGTCCTCCAGGGTGCCATTACACCCAGGCTGAGCCAGCAGAAGTTTGACAATCTCAACATGTCCGTGTTCACTAGCACACATCAGAGCTGTAGAGCCCTCGTCATCCTGGATATTGACATCTGCACCACAGGCCAGTAAAGCTTTAACCATGTCTATCCGCCCATGACTCACAGCTAGCATCAGTGCAGTCTGACCAGCCTGTGTGGAAAGAAATGTTAAAAACCAAATAACTACACAGACAATAAGTGACAAAGAATGCACACTTTTTTTTTTTTTTTGGCACTGTGCTGGTTCTGGGGGTGGGGGGAAACCCCAGACTTAATTTTATACAGCACTCTCAAAGCTCTGCTTGCCATTATTTAAATACCTTTTATGCATAATATATCCCACATTCACATAGCTATTTATTAAATTAATGGAAGATACCAGGTCTGTTTCCAGACATCTGGAGTTCCCTGGAAGGAGCTAAACAGTGCAGAATTTGTAAATGCCTCACAAAATTCAGTAATGGTTCTTTCATATAATATTCGATCTCCATTTTTAGAAAAGATACAGCCCTGAGGCTCAACTGTTCTTCCACAGCTCCATTTTGTATACAGCAATCAAAGATACACACAATCAAAGACCACAGAGGGTGAAAGTGAGTGAGTGTAAAGGTTGAATGGATGGGACCAGGGATGGGAGTGTGGAAGAAAAGATAAAAAGAGACATAGGAGTGTGAACAGTGTCTTGTGAACCATCTGACTGACCTGGCTGGCTTTAGCATTCACATCCCCACAGCTGAACAGTTCCTCCACTATCCTCATGTCCTTCTCAGCTTCCACAGCTGCGAGTGCAGCGAGCATGATGGGGGTATAGCCAGCCTTGTTCTGATGATTTACGTTACAGACATCTGCAGAGGGATGAGATAATTTCTTTGGAAAGCAGGAACTCAAAAAGCAGTAATTGTGCTAATGAACTCAATAAGCCGTTAGTAGAGCAGCCTATAAAAAATGCAGCAATTGCTCTCATAATGGAAGACAAAGTGAAGGAGAAAAAAATAAACAGGGTGCTCTTGAGCCTGAGAAAAAAAGGATTCTTTTCTACTACACGTCCAACACAAGGGAGAGCACAAAGTTTTTTTTATGTCATCATTTAGGGCTTTCTTTGTGCACTGTTGGTTTTTTTGGTTTTTTGGGTTTTTTTTTGTAAAATCAAGTGGTCTGAAATTTGACATTACTGTTGGGGTCATGGGTCCAAACCCCAGCAATACCATCAGGAGAGTCTATAAGCACCTCTCCTGAAGGGATCCACACTGAAAAACAATAAAGAGCCCAGAAACACAATCAGTGGAAAAGCTGTTTCTCCTCAGAACAAACATTTTTCTGTAATTGGTGTTACGTTAAAGATCTTCAAGTGTATTTTGACATGTTTTGGAGCTGCAGAAAAGAACCCTTTCAGTTAAAGACTTTCCATCTCTACAGTGATGTGAACAAAGGTATGCTGGGAAAAAATACAGTCAAGTCCTCTGAGAAGTGACAGCAGTTGACAAAGAATTCTCCTTTTCATTCAGGTCTAACCTCCAGCCTATCTCTGTTCCTAAAATTCTGCAGAAATCCAGCAGTGTTTATTAATTCACCATGCAGCAGGACCTTCAGCACGCTCATCATATTGGAAAGCAAGGACCCAGACTTACATAAACTGTTTCTCTAGACTCGGGGTTAAATTACACCACAGTTATCATAACAACCAAAAATATTTCAGCAATTTTCAGATTTATTGCCAAAGGCAATGCACATTTTTTTCATGTTCCATAGACATCATCTGTGCTACCTTATAACCAGCAAGTAGCCCAACCTTACTTCAGAAGTCACTTCTGGGAAGCTGCTGAAGTCACAGAACATTACACTCTGCTCCATGCATTACCTCATGATAATGAATACCGGAAGTGATGCTCTCCTACCCTGACTAGACAGTCTCAGCAGAGGTGTGCTTTCTGACATCACATTTCAGCTCTGATGGCTAAGGAGCAGAGCTGCTTTCCTGTTTGTTCTCTTGGTAACACTTCATGGTGATACAGACAAGTCTCTTGTCTCATCTGCTTTTCCCACTAAACATACAGACAGAGGCCAAGGATCTGCCTGTGACAGAACCATATAGCAAAGCTGACTGTAGTCATCATTTAAAAACAGTACAGTGTTGAAACCTCAACAAATTTGCCTGTTTGCAAATATTTTGCAACTGCAGGCACATGCAGTGTGCTACCTGGCACTAGTCACTGTTGCTGGATTTTAGTCAAAACCTGCTGCATTCATAGGAATACACCAGGTACTGTAAACTACAAGAGTCCCGAGTTCCAGCAACAGATGAGCATTCTCATGCTACCCTGACATATCCAGGGAAACAGAGGGGCAGTTTTCTCCCACCGCGTGATGCAGAGCCAGCCTGCTGCATTTCACTGTGCTCCTGACATTCCCTGCATTCCCCTGCTGTGACTCATGCTTCCCAGCAGGCTGCCTTCAAACAGGACCAGAGATTTCAAAGCACTAGCATGGCTGCCAAGGAAGTCTCTGCATGGGTGACACGTGCTGGGTTATCAAAGCTCAGATTTGTATCATTAATATCTTTGTTTATCTGATGCTACCCTTCTGGATTTATAAATATTGCTAGGTTTATGCTCCAGCCATGTCTTTGGCCTAGTTAAGCTTCACAACCAACTGTGACAGGTTTTTAACTACTTCAGAGAAAGAAACTTCAATCAGGGACCAAAACTAGGATATCATCCGGCCTGGGACCATCTCTAACACACATATGACTCCTCCTGATGGCTACCTTCTGGCTTAGTGCACAAGGGGAACGGATGCTCTGGAATTCTCCTTGTGCTACTACCTTCTCTGCATGTGTGTTGCAAGGGGATTGAGAGAAAGAAGCAAAACCAAAAGAAACTAAATGAAGCATCATCAAATTGCTCATTCGTCAGGAAAATGCAGAAAGCTGTATTGCTCCAGTTTCTCAGGAGAGCAGCACAGAAACATCCAGGCGGTGACTAGACAAAAAAAAGCTTCTGTACTGCTATGCTAAGACAAAGGTAGACTAATCTGAGTGTTGCACATGGATCTTTATACCTGAATGCATCTCCCTACCACCAGCATCCTACCTCTGCCTGAGCATCAGCTCAGCTGGAAGCTGGTGCTGTTGAACTTGGACTACAGTCTAAGAGACAGGGATCTACTTACCTGTTCCAAACACTGGTCAACCCTGTATATAATTTACTTCAATGTTTCTGTAACTTCTTTAAGAGAAATCACCATCACCTCCAAAGCTAGCACTACAAACAGGGATTCTAGACTTCCCAAGAGAGCCACCAATTAACTGTTAACAGATAAAACAGCAGCTGGAGGAAGTCCAAACTTGACCTCTTGCTCATCAAGCATTTCATCCCTGTGGACTGCAAAACCCAAAAATACTTAAAAAAACCCCATGCAAACAAATAAACCTACTTGCATCCAGAAGAAGCTTTACAATTTCAAAGTTAGAATGTGAGACACTGTAATGCAGAGCTGTGTTTCCATTTCCATCTGCCATATTGATGATATGTCTGAGGACAGCAGGGGAAATCTCTTCAAAAGCAGTTATGTAGTCTCCAACCATTTCAGGGACAGCTGACTTCTGACTTGAGATACGAAACCACTCATGCTGGATGGTATTTAAACAAAACCTCTGCAAAAACCCAGACAGAAAAATTCACATATGGGCAATCTATTTAAAGGATTTTTCATCCCACAAGTCAGTGATGCAGGAGGTCAAACCTTTTTTAGTCAAATGTGGGAAGTATTCAGCTCACAAACAAGATGTACAGACCAAAGCTTCCCCTCTCATTTAACCCTTCAAAACACCAAATTTTTTACCTACTCTCATTTCACCTAATTTTCAGGAATGGTTTACCTCTGAGGGCAGAGAACTTGAGGATGAGATTACTCTCAGAATTAACAGGTATCAAATACTGGTGAACAGAAAAAACACTTGGGAGTAGCCACTTCCAAACACTGATCAACTAAGAGCAGTAGGAACACATATTTCTCAGGGACTTAAAACAACAGCATGCTAAATCAGTTAGACCCAATCCTGAGGCATGGATTACTGAATGCACAAAGTACAGGAGAACTGGTTGGATAGCAGTTCTGGAGAAGAAGAGCTGGGCATTAGAGAAGACCACAAGCTGAACCTGACTCAACAACATCACACTGTAATGAAAGAGGCAAATACTGTTCTGGGGTGAGTAAATGTAATGAAGTCCCTTCTCTTCACCTAGCACTGTGAAAGCTACAGCTGGACTACGTTGTCTCTTCCAGTCACTGGATAAAATGAATTATTTGATCGAAATGATTTCAAAGGTGAGCAGCAAAAACAATTGTAAGTCAAGGAAATGTGACCTATGGGACAGACAGGAAGGACTAGAGATGCTCTGCTGAAAGAACAGCTGGGAAAGGAAGCTCATCACATTTTCACAGTGTAGAAGGCTGTTACCCTAAGAAAATAAAGAATGTGTTTTTCACCTACAGGCTGTCTGGCTCTAGTAGTAAGGGATTTTAGCTACAATAAGAATATGCAGGCTAGACATTCAGGATAAACTTCTCCATTGGTATGGACTGAGGGTGGAAAGGTAGGAGCCTCTTACGCCAGGAAACTGTTGGGAACAACACAGGTAAAGCGGATCTAGCAGTAAGCCACTGAGGTTCCTGCTGTCACTGCTATCTCTGACATTCTGAGACAATTTCTCTAACCTGGAATGACCACCACATCCCCACCTGCAAGGTGGCCAGTAAGTTCAAGAACAGTTTTGAAGAGAAAAGACTCAGCACACTTTTCTAGACTCTAGGGAAAACATAGAGGACCTGTACCAGTAGCTCTAGAGAAGGCCTGTGCCTGGTAAAGGGAGAAAATTCTACATGTCAGTAGTCCCTATGTATCTGTACTACATATAAACATATACAGAATATTCTGTATCAGTATTACTACAATAAAAACTTAAAAGGTCCAGCCATTTGAATTAAGGCACCACGTGTACTGTGAACATACCGAGTTGCAACACAAAAGTAGTCATAAAGTGACATAATTTTTTAAAATTTATTTTAGGCACTACTGAGTACAAAATGCCATGAAGAAATTATTTTTACAGTCACAGAATCACACGCATTATTAAGTAAATGGTACACTTTTTTCATTCGGGTAATCCATCACATCCCAAAAGGAGCAGTCCACAGCTCTTTCTGGTGTAAACAGCAGCTACAAGAAGCATGTTGGAAGAGGCTGGAACACTGTACAGATCCCTGGCTGCACTGAAGTTTACACTTTTTGGACAAGACTTCTTCATCAGCAAACAAACAAAATAAAAGCTGATTAGTCTGCAGTTTCCAGTTACAAAGCACCACTTGTCCTGGCAAATACTTTAAGCATAACAAAGAAACTGTAAATTCAAATTATACTTCCAAGGCAGAAGTTATCATCTGGTTAGGCCATTTTTGACACTTTAAACTCTGACTGGGCCTAAAGCATTTCTTGTATGAATGCCTAAACTACTCCTGAAAGACTGACCCTGGATTAAAATCTACCTGTGACAACTGTATTGAACAACCTTTCAACACATTCCCTGGATCACAAATGTCAGATCTGGACACAGACATTACTGTCTGTGTCTTAACAGACAATGTAACTGTCTTCAAGAAGCTGCAGATAGTCTATGGCAGAGGACACTGGCACTGAACTGTTGCCTTTTACATCACTGCACAACAGTAACAAATGCAAAATTCAGCTTCACATCACTAAGCAGTGTTCCTTTGCTTTCAGACTGTCCTCAAAGTAGCATAGGCAATTCATGTATGAGGCATATAGGCAATTTCTACATGAAGCAAATAAAAGCTTATTTCTTAAGACTGAGTATTAACAATGAATCCTCCTTACTCCCTGCTGCAGTGATACAATGCAGTGTTGGATAAATGGATGTGATGAAACTGCTTTCTTGTTACTATTTTTGTGTGCCTTAGGATGACAACACCCCAGCATGCAAAGCACAAGTGTATTCTCTGGACAAAAGCCTCCTGATAGAAAAATCACTTTATGACTTTCAGGAAAGATGAAATCCTCTTCTGCCTAGCTTCTGACCAGTGCTGGTCTTGCAAAGCCACAAGTTATCCCACCCCAAAGTTTTTCTGTTGCAGCTCAAGACAGAATTCTGCCCTGCACTGCTTACCACATCTTTGCTGGTCAATGCCTTGGGGTCATCAATGTTGTTTCTCAGCAGGTGACAGGCAGAAAGCATCTTTTCACTTAGTTCATATCTGAGGGAGACAGCAGAGTACATGCACATTTTAATTTTTCTCTTCACCTTCCAGCATAGAAACACTTACCTTTCTGAAAGCTGTGTGGGAATGAATGTTTCCAGGCAAGCTTTCAGCTGCTGCAGTGCAGAAGCTGCTCTTCTCTGCAGGGACTCCCTCCACAGTGAGCGGAGCCACTGGCAAAACCATGGACCTCCGTGAGGAGGAAAAATTGTGTTTCCCAGAAGTATGCAGGAGGAGCAGTGGGAATGGAGAGCAGGCAACACACCATCTCTGTGCTTTGGACTTGGCAGCCCTTCTAGTGGAAATTCTCACCAATTGCTGTACAACTGCAGAGCATGTATGATATACTCTGTGCTTTGATTACTTGATTAACAAGAGGAAATGCCAATAGTTGTGATGGAAATGGAATTAGCTGGTGGGAAAGTGCAAAGGCAGTGCCTACTTGCCAGCTTCTATTCACTAAAACCAGCCTTTCTCATAGCATCTGCTCTGGAAATTTACTCCTTCTCCAGTCCCCCTTCATCATTTCACTTCTGCCCCCTTTCCATCACAAATTTCCAAATTCCAGGAACAGCTGAAAATAAGAAAGCCCATGCCACTTGGCACACCAGGCTGTGGCCAACCATCTCCGCCTACAACCTGCAACAGAGGACAATGGCAATTTTCCAGGAAAATTCTCTGAATAAGTGGAAAGGCTAACATTCGTGTATAAGGCGAGCATTTTATCCCTCCAGGGTTAAAAGTTGGCTGCTGGTGCTTCCAAAGCCATTAAATACTTCATCATCGAATGGACCATGCTCAGTCCTATGTCACCATGCGCCCTGCCTCTTCCCCTCAAAGGGCACTGCCAGGAAAGCCAGCCTGCAGAGAACATGTTCCTTAAATACACTCCTCTTCACAATCACTTCTTAATAGCGTAGATATAAATTAGAGAGCTCCTTTGGGAAACTGCCCATTTTTTTAATGTCACCTGTTAAGCAACAGGGCATCCTAAAGTATTGTAAAACTAAAGCCCAAGGCACTTCAAAGCTCACAGCTTCAAGGCCTATGAACACTTCTTAATTATGTATTTCTGTATCTCTTTTATTTAGCTGTTGGTATTTATAGATAAGTTTGACGGTAAGCTGTATCTCTAGTGAATCATGTCATATACTAATTTTGTCTTGGCTCTTTCACTGTTATTATTCTACTTACATGATTTTCCAAGCTAGCACTCTTATAAACATCTGGCAAGCCCAGTGTCTGTAAAATATCCCCTCACCATCTATATTTATACTTCCTTTTGTCCATTCACTAATCAATATTAGTAAAACCTCACCACACTACTGCTTTTCATACGCCTAAAAAAATGCCTTGCCTGTCAAATGCTACCTTACACAGCTCATAACCAGCAATTTGAGAAGTAACTTAGAATGAAATGCTGAACAAGTGCATGACAGTGGCCTTAAAGTATGTTCTAATATACGGTATCATATGTAGTCTATGATCTTTCACGTGAAGTACATTATCTCCAGGCTGGACGACTTCCCCACTGCTGTGTGCAATTATCTTACCAACCAGTACCAGCCGTGGCCAAGATACACCGTGGAAGGTGCAAAAGCAAGATGTGCTCGACCTGGTTTGTGTGGTTCAAGAGTCCTTTTCTTGCTTGCTTACTGTTTTACAGACCAGGCTGTTAACAAGGCACTGCCTGCTCCCAAACGAGCATCATTTGTGACCTGGGAGAGCTTCTGCCTGGTGGGGAACCACATGGGTCTCGCTCTCAATGGACCATTTAAAGCTGCTGGGGTCAGCGGCTAGAAACCCTGGGGACACCCTCTGACACTTTCTCCCTGCTCACACATCATTGTTTTGCCACAAACTGTATCTGGTTACCCACTTGGGGAGGAGGAGGAGGAGGGAAGCAGGCAGCAGTTGAGCAATGCGGGGGTTAGCACTTTCTCCACAAGCACAGGCACAGCCCATGGCCCACCCCAGGCAACGAGGCAGTGGTAACCCCCTCAGAGATACTTGGGAGAGGGCAAGCAGCCTACCTCTCTCTGATTTCCACCTCCTCAGCCTCGCATTCTGGCGGAGGGATGTCTTTCTCTGCCCCCACAGTGCAAACCTCTGGAGCATGGGGCGTGGACTGCCCCTCATCTGTGTGCCGTTTGTGGGGATACTCGTGACCCTCGCACTCCTCTTCTGAGTCTGAGGAGGAGCTCTCCTCGGAGCTGGAGTCATCACTGGATGTTGTCTCATACCTGGGGAGAGAAAAGACAGAGACAGGGGTGCTTGTTCAGTGTCAATCAGCAGCAGTCATTACCTGCCTGTGCTGATGCAAGTGGAAAAATATCTTGCAAAGGTTTAGTCCTCCTGTTTTCTACTCGGAGAGCTTTTCTACTGACCGAACTCAGTGTCACTGCCAGCTGACAGTGATTATTATGTGCACAGTGTGTAACAAAAGAAGAAAAACCTTTTTTTTTGAACAGAAGTCTCAGCACTCTGTCAGACCTTGCCTTAGCCCCAAAATGAAATTACTTTGTTTGGAGTAAATTGTGTTGTTGCCTTACTAAGCAGATACAATCAAGGAAGCTAATAAACCTATCTAAAGACAACAGCCACAATTTTACCATTTTTTCCCTGAGACAATCCTGAACATTTTGATATTTTAGGTCATTTGGACAATTATAATAGTGATTCTAATGAACTGTCTTATCTCACCAACCTCGACAGCTGAGGAATTGAGGCACTAAGCCTATTCTTCTAATGTACAATGGTGATTTATGAGTGATAACATTCCTTCACTGTAAGTATTTTAGCCAGTATGTATGAAACAAAGGAACTGGGATATTTAGGCAATTCACAAGGCATTTGTACTAAAGAAAAACTAATCCAAGGAAAGGACTAGAAATTATATATTGAAACAATATAGTGAAACCATTTTAAAGGTCTTTGCAACATTCTGCAAGGATGAGTAATAATTTAGAAAAAGGTAAATGTCCATACTGCTTTTTGTATTTATCTGTAACAAACCCAGAGAAGTTAATTCTTGGGCAATGCCATCTCTTGCTGCATTGTTCAGTAACACAGGGCTGCGCTTGTCAGCTGCTAAAGACAGCCAATAATGATATACATTAATTTAAGTTTTCCATACTAAAATATCGCCCAAAAAACATTCCTACAGCTCTTTGATTTTATTTCACTTTCACATGTTAAATCTGGCAGCAACCTAACCTACAGATACTGGAGAGGGATGCCACATATGACGTGCGAGGCACAAAAGGTTCACAGAGGATTAAGATGAGCTCAGCTGTTCTGTTCTTCCCCCTGACCCTTCAGTTCAGCAGATGCACCTCAGCCTGAGGGACAGGCCAAAGCTACACATACTCTCCCGTGTTCTTCCTTCTCACCATCAAAGTGCTACGATGACAGATTTTTTGAAGATAGGTCTCTTACCCGCCATTAATGCCAACAAACTGCAGATTCTTCTTGGTGTTGTTCAAATCCTTCTTCCCATCCCTTTTCTTCATGATAGATTTGAGTGTGCTTTCATTATTAGCACAAACTGTTTAAAAGGGAGACAAAAGACATGTATCAGTACAAACCTGCAGCTTGCTTTGACTGCACCAACTTTAAACAATTTTCCAAAGCAAACAAACAGCTTTCTGTTTAATTTAGAAACTGAAGCTGGCATTTCTGATCTTTTTATATATACAGTTGTCATGTGAGATGCAAACTGAAAATACAGAAGAACACTTCCAAAACCAGAAAACTAGTTTAGCCTAACATTCCCATCTCCCAGCATGGTGCTAATCTTTCTGATGCTTTAGAAAACTTTAAGAAAAGACACATTTGGATCTTTTCTTTGATATTTGTGAAGGACTTCTAATACTGAAACAGGTTACTCTGCTTTGTTAAGAAAATCTTCATTCTTGTTTTCAAGATGACAGCATAGTTCATTGCTAGAACTAACACATGAGTACAGACAGCATGTTTAACAATAACCTATTCAACAGAGTAGAAAAGTTCAATCTAGCCTGGCCTTTTAGATTTTAGTATTCACTGAAAAACTTTTAAACCCATCTGTAAGCATAAGGCAGGGGAAACATTCATATAAATTTAACTAAAAAAAGAAGATATATTTTATTAACCCTTTCTCTCTCAGTACATTTTTCTTATGAAGACACTAAATGGCACTCACTGAATGAGCTACAATCTACCATTTAAAAACTAACTACTATCTGCAGACCCAGGGTGTCATACTCTGACTTTCCCTGTAGCTGCATCTTTCTCTGCTTCCACAATTCTGAGAACCCAGAAAACCGCCTTTAATTGTATTTCGTATTCAGAATCTGTCAGCACGATGAAAGGTGAATGTGAGCCAGTTATTACCATATAGGCCTGAGGCAAGCTGGTCATCTGTCAGGTTAATTGGAGCGAGTGCTTTATCCTGAGAAGAAAAGGACTTTCTCCCCCGCACAGCTTCCACCAGGGGAGTCTTCCTCTCCTCTGGAGTGGGCACAATGTCCTGCTCCAATTTCAGTGCTCGCAAATTTGAAGTTAAGTGGGTATTTGCAAGTTGGCCATGAGGGATGTACTCCAAAGTAGGACCTGCCAGAGAAGACAGCTGTCATCACAGAGGAGTCAGATCAAAAGATTTCCATCAACACTGTGATCAACAGGAAAAAAAAAAACAACAAAAAACCCCAACAACAAATTGGGAAAAAAAAAAGGGGCAACACTTGTGCTTTACAATAGTCTTTTCTAAGGACCTAATAGGAAAAGGGTGTGATGACTTTCAGATAATATATATAAAAAAATAGCTGTGAGTTTTTCTTTCCATGAAAACACAATACAAGGAAAAATTATAAAGGTACTGCCTTTGAAATGGATGAAAGGAATGGTTCTTCCTTTTCCTTCTCTTTCAGTACACACAGTGACGCCTGCTCCTGCCACCCTGGCTCAGGGTGGACTCACTGAGCTGCTCCTCACCAACATGCCTGAAGAATGCATGTTCATGAGCTCTGAAGGTTCCTTTTGCAAGAGCAGTGCCTTTTTATCTTACTTTTAAAAAAGAGATTACATCTTCCATGAAAGCAGAACCTTCTCAGGGAACTATCCTTTTTGCCAGCATTCTACTAATTCTGAAAGATATATACTTTACCCAGTTACTGAAACAACTGCAACAAACTCCTACCTGCTCCATTTATTGCCTATTTTTCTTTTTGACAGGATTGTACTGAGCTAGTAGTTTTATCTAAATCATATTCCACATGTGTGAGTTACAATTTTTTTTTTTTTCCCTGATTTGCTGGCATCCACATATTTTATTCCCTTTTGTGCATTTAAAAGGTAGCTCTAATTGCACAGACTTTTACAGATTCCCCTGGAGTTCCTCCAGCTGTGCTATTACAACTGCTCCACAAAGCTGCACAAATGCTTTTGTCTGTGGAAAACACTAGTTTGTTTGGTTTTGTTTGGTTTTTTTTTCACACACATTCCTCCTTAAGTGATCTTGCTAGCATTTCAAGGAATATTCTTACTTTAAACACTATCACTTCTTTCTTCCAAACCTTGCTTCAATATCTTCTGCCTCCATAGTTTTTTTTTTTTCCCTTCATATTTTTCAAGAAGCCACAACCTCCTCATTCAAACAGATGAGTGGCAATGCACAGGATGCTAATATACTGTAGTAAGGTAAATCCCACATACTAACTTTTAGAAATACAGGCAACATCTTTACTGGTTTTGGTAGCCTGCCTTTCCCACTTCTTGTTTAATTTCAGTACTTTTTTTTAATCCTGTATTACAGGACATAATGAAGCCAATTTTTCCAAATGTTGTCACTTCCTCAACAGCTTCCTCCTATTTGCTTCCATTCCCAGCCAAGTCCTCCAGTTCCCAACTGAGTCTCACCTCACAATCCAATGCACTTTCTCCATCTGCAAGACCTATTGCCTATTTCCACTGCTGCTTATAGCTTCTCCAAGCTACAGGGGGGAGGCTGGCACACAGCAGGGTTCGACAGACATGTCACTACAGGAACAGCAGAAAAGCTTCTGCCTTTTTCTCAGGAAAGCAGAGGTGAAGGCAGCTGCCACCCCAGGGACCCTGTGAAGGAGCAACCCCTCCAGAGACGTGCCTGCACACTCAGGACAAAACAGGCATCTGTGGAAATAACAGAAGTTCTGCCCTCGCTCTCCCACCTCCCCTCACTGTACAGCAGTGACCAACTTTGTGTCTCTTCCCAACAAGTGCCATCCCTCATCTGCCAGCCAAGGAGAAGGCAGCTGCCAAGGCAATGGAACACCATGCCAAACCCAATGATTTTTAAACTCCCTTAGCTGGAAAAACAAAGGAAACCATCTCTCCCCTCTGCTTGCTTGGAGTGGTGACAGCTACAATTAAAGAGTACCAAACTGAGTAACAGCTTCCAACTGCAGCTGGTGGTGGCTGCTTTGGCTGGTTTTACCAGGTCAACCCTTCCTTCTGCTCTAGCCTCACCACTGAGGACACAGAGAGGGAGTGGAGGAAACCTGCTCTGAAGCAGTAGAGATATGCAAAGCCTCTGAAGCTGACAGGTTTACTGTCAGCTCAAGTCTCTTTGTCCACTGCCAAGTGTCACAGCCCTCCTCCAAAGGCAGCTGTGATGACCGCAGCATGTCGTGGGGACACATGTAGGCTTTTGCATGCTGGAGCTGAGAGCAGCCAGCAGGGCTCTGGCAGGGCAGACTGGGGGTCCAGCCTGATGTGAACTGACATCTGTTGGTGCACCTCGTCATCCCCACTCAGCAATGCTCAGTCCCCACAAAGCTAGGGTCTGAACTTCCTCAGGTGTTTCCATTCTGCCCTGGGTTGCAGCTGGGGAGGGAGCTGCAGGGTTGGGCAGACAGAAAGTAGAAGGACAAGAGCAGACTTTATTCCCCTGCCTCACAGGCTCTCTCCTAGCTAAACCTGCCACCAAGGCAACCAGATCTCAGTCAATCAACGGTTAAACCAGAATCACCACACTGACTTCAGGATCTGAGGACTGCTGTCCATGCCTTCACAGTAAAA
>JANIJG010006746.1:0-26008 GCA_024611175.1 Megaceryle torquata
TTTCCTTTCCTTTCCTTTCCTTTCCTTTCCTTTCCTTTCCTTTCCTTTCCTTTCCTTTCCTTTCCTTTCTTTTCTTTAAAACAATGTCACATATTTTAGGTGCTTCTTTTTTTCAAAACATTTGTGGCTCATTAAAATGATCTGAGATAGTCCCAAGGCTATCTTTTCTCAGGACATGATATAGGGAAAATGTAGCAGCCACTTAATTTGATTAAAAATAATTAGACTCAGAAGTGTAAATGTTTCATATTATGAAGTGTAGGCAGATCTAAGCACTGTGGTCTAAACTACCAATAGCTGCTCAAATCACAGAGTCTTTCCTGGGGTTCATTGAGTCCTTAATCATACAAACTCCCAGGGGTTTAAGAGCCATTCAGTCTGGGAAAACAAAGCTGAGTCTGAAGGACTGAGATTTCTGTGGTAAACGTCTCTAACCTCTCTTTATGTAGTGTGTGAGGAGGTCACCAAACCAAATCAGGAAATGGAGACAGGGGGATAGGGTCATACTCAAGGATTTTAAGGAATTTTAAGATGACTGTTGTGAAAAAGTATGCAATAAATTCAGGGAAACTCAGCTGAGGCCTAAGCCTTTCACAAGACATGTTGCAACTCCAGGCAATGAGAATCATGGGATTATGGAAAGAGTCAAGGAATAAAGTTTTTGCTGTTGATTTCACTGAGAAGCACAATTTCATATTAGGACTCCTGAGGTTTATTCCCTTTTCATATAAATCTCATGTCTCTTGGGGGTGTACGCCAGGAGGGACCTATTATCTGCTTGAAGGAGAGGAAAGGGATAACAGAGAAGGTTTGATTGAGAGGATCTGAACTTGAAAGGTGGTGATGCAAAGGCAGTCTCAGTAGGAAACCTAGTCATAGGAGAAAGTTGTGCACTGCCATTCTCAGGGCAGGAGGAGGTCTGAGGAAAGAAACAAACTGAGCCATTGTCTTGTGGCAGGATCTGAGTGTAGGCTGCTCAGAACACACAAGACAAATGTGAGGAGCCAAAGGTTCACAAGATGTGTATCAGGAGTAGAAAATTCATCCTTCAGAAATCTAGTAAGTCTGCAAGTGTCATCTGTGTCCCTTATGCCTTTCTACCCCATGCAGGGACTGTGGCGTAGGTGACGGTAGCTACTGCTTGTAATAGGCATGGGTTAAGGATCCAATGAGTCAGGATATTGCAGCTACCCCAAAAGGTTTGCATATTTATTTCTAATCCCATTTCATGGCAAAGCCACACCTTTACTAAAGATACAATTCAGCACAGTGGTTTTGAGGTTACAGTACAGTCCAGTCAGAAAAAAATTCCTGGCCCTCCCACAGACTTGTTCTAGGACTCTGAGAAGTCTCCTAACCTCTTGATGCCTTTGTTGACCCAGATGTAAATTAAAGAAAATAATTTTCATGAATAGATATCAAGTCTCCTGAGTTCCTTAGAGTACAACCTTTGTGACAGTCTGGGTGTAACTCTGGGTTCCTGAAACCTTATGCAGTGGTTCTGTCTGTCCGTCTGTTTATCAGTCCCCTTAAAACCCTAAAACCTGCAATTACTGTTTAATTAATCACACTGGACAAGGGCTAGAAGTCTCCAAGAAAATATAATGAGGTACTGATAAGTTTCATGAAAATTAATGAAGGAGTAGGTGGAAAAGACTGAAATTAATACCCTTCAAATCTGGGAGAAAACCTCAGCTTAGAAAGGCTGCAATAGGAGTTTTTTTCTGCTTGGTCTGACACTGCGCAATCAGCCTGTACATAGTGACCAGACAGTTATCACAGGTATATTTTGGAACCAGCCACAACATGCAGTGCCATTTGCCAGCTGGTAATTGCTAGGCTTAGAAGAGAGCCTGAAGGCATGGAAGGTACTGAGGGGAACTGATTATCTACAGGATATCTGCAGGCTTTGGAAGTGTGAGCTGAGATCATAGGGAAATCAGGAAGGAAGGAAAAACCTGGGGCTGTTGCAGTGGAGGGGGGCTGTAGATAGAGTAGAATAGAAAGCTGTAGGTTTGCAGGTCCTCTTGGTTCTCCTATTTGCAGAAATATTTGTTATTTATTATTAGGACATCTGTTTACTATTTTGAATGGCTGGTTTAAAAAGAGCTTACAAAATGACAGGAAATGAAACAGAAATGTGAAACAATCTCTTTCTTTTTTTTGTGACACACAACATTTATTTCTGAAATTACTCATTAGTAAGGAAAGCCTCTGAAAGACATTTCAGAAATTTATATTTAACTCAAAATCCAAAAATATAAATAAAATCAGCTTTATCTTTGATACTGATGTTCACCAGACAATTTTGAAACCCCGTTAGAATAAATCTGAAAAACAGAATAGTTGCTAACAGATTTTCAAGAAATGAAGCCACTGTAGCCATGGCATCAGGTACTGACTCCTGCTTTGACAAGGAAAGATTTGGGATGTCAAGCATTCTGCATGCTGCAATGCATATCACATATTCAAGTGATGTTCAGTCAGTAAGAAAAGGTAATTGCCAACAGTGTTATGACTCTGTACCTCCCTCTGTATGGTGCCAAAAAAGACCAGCATTGACATTGGCTTCAAATAAATCTCCATGCTCACTACTTTATGATAACAGGATAAACAGAGGTCCCTTCCAACACCTACCATTCTATGATTCTACAATTTGACATGAAAGCTGAACAGTAGAAGAGATGAAGCTAGACAGTGGTGGTGGTTGGATGGGAAGGCTTAGTTTTCACAAATATAAATGATGTTTTATGTCCAAGATCACAACTGGAAACTGATTTATTTGTTTGATCATGGTCTCATTATTATAATTTTAAAATTATTTTTATAAGAACGTGTAACAGATTTCTTCATGTGTATATTAGTCATATACCTAATCTGTCAGAGAGTTGATGACTTCAAAACTGTCAAACCAACTGAGTTACTAGGAAGTTTGTTATGAGGGTCAGATATCACAAATTAAATTGAATTTGAAAAATCTCAATGTCTATGAAAAAATTGATCTTCTATGCTTGTTCAGAAACATGTCTATTCTAAGTCCAGATAGAAGTGTATGTCCAAGATAGCTTTATCTTTTGTACATCTCTAAGAGGAAGGCAAGGGAGAAAGACAGTAGTAACAAGTCTACCTTGGCTTCATTTTGATAATGTAAGGAAACTGTCCTCCAAAATATACACTTCATTCATGTCATGACGTGATGTCATGTCATTGACTGTTACTCATGCAATGCATAAATATTTATCCCTGGCCACTCCCAGTATTAGAAATTAGGTTTGATTTCTTTTTAATTATTGAAATAAATCAACCAACTTACTGCCTATATAAAAAGGTGAGTGTACGTGTAACTTATTTTACACTTATTTTACAGACAGATTCCTAAATACTGGCAACTTGCTTGTTCTCTGTGAAGCAGCGTGCCTGATCCATATGATTTATAATTGCAAGAGTCAAGTAATAAGAAAGAAATAGTAGAGAAACAATGATCCCACTACCTATGCATGGGGGTAAAGGAAAGTTTTAAGATTCATATTCAGCAGGAATGAGTGGAACATTTTTATGTCTTGAATGTTCCAATATATGAGAGACACGGGCAACTTGCAAAGCTTTGGTATAATGGAAATGAAGGGAAAATATAATTTAACCTGGAAGAGAAGTGCTATGCTCTGGTCCAAAAGAAGAATTGATACTGCCTAGTTTGAGTTCTAAACCTTTTATAGAATCACAGAATGTTTTGGGTGTTAAGGGACTTTCAAAGGTGATCTAGTTCCAACCCCCCTGCCATGGGCAGAGGCATCTTTCACTAGACCAGTTTGCTCAGAGCCCTGTCCAGCCTAACTCTGAATACTTCAGGGCTGCGTCATCCATGAATTCTCTGGGCAACCAGTTCTAGTGTCTCATCACCCTCACAATAAAAATTTCTTCTTAATGTCCAATCTAAATCTACTCTCCTTTAGCTAAAAAAAATATTACTCCTTATCCTATTACTACAGGCTCTGGTAAAAAGTCTTTCTTCATCCTTCTTAGAGCCCAGGTTTAGGTATTGAAAGGCTGCAATAAGGTCTCCCCAGTGCCTTCTCTTCTTCAGGCTGAATAACCCCAACTCTCTCAGCCTTTCTTCATAGCACAGGTACTCCAGCCCTCTAATCTTTTCTGTGGCCCTCCTCTGGACTCATTCAAGCAGGTCCATGTCTTTCTTATGCTGAGGACTCCAGAGCTGGACGAAGTACTTAAGGTGGAATCTGACAGAGTGGAGGCACAAAGCATTGTCCCCTTTAGCCTTCCAGTAAGCCTCCCATGGCCTAGACTATCTTTACTACTTATCTGCTTCTTTTACCTTTTCATTCCAATTTTTCCAGGCTCTTCCTACCAAGGACATTTATCTGAGAATACTACCAAAAGAACAGAGACCTTCAGAGATGTCCTTTTTCAAGAATCTCTCTTCTTCAAGCCCTTTTATGTCTTCCACACATTCAGAAAAATATTAACTTCTAAAATGCCCTGTATCTTAGTCAAGAACAAGCTCTGCCTTTCAGATCATTACCGTGTGAAGATCTACACAAGCCCTCTATTTGCATAAGCAAGTGCAAGGGCAGCTTTTTGCACAGATTTTTCCATTCAGCTTTGCCAACCAATTCAGCACTGCCATGGCCCAGAGGGATCTACATAGGAACATTTGTGTCATCAGGTCTTTCACATCTATAAGCATTTCCATGCAGAAAAGGCTGAGGTGCACTGCTGGACTAGTGTGGAGGAGTTTAATCTCTCAGTGTTTAAATACTATTTCTTTTGAAGACACAGCTTCCAGGACTACCATTCTAAGAATTTTTCAACATTTACTTTTATTTCAAATTTTACTTAAAAAGGAAATGGGGAAAAATATGTAAATCAGATAGAAAGAGGAGGCAAATTGGAAAATTATACTTTAAGAGTGTTTAAAATTTGCTAATGAGTTTATCTTGAAATCCTGTGTTCATAGTACAAGTGTGTGTTTGTGTACATATGCTCACATATATATATGCACACTGCAGAGAAGTCCTCAGGAAATTTATACAGGTTTTTTACATTATCTATCAAGGCTGGTTTTCCCTTCCTATATTTAAGCTGAATTTCTTAAGTTCATGAATGCAAGGCATCCTCAGAAGTATCTGTATATGAACTTGAGTCAAGTCCTAAGGGAGACTTGCATGGCATTTGCACACCCTGTTGACATTTAGAACAAAAGTCAATTCCTGAAAACATAACAAAATTATGGGTAAGATCTCTTTTCAGTTTCTGCATAAATTAACAATACTGTCATCTTGTCATTTAACACTATGGCTGCACCAGCACAGATATTCATATTAACAGCACTGACCCACCAGTCATTGCACCTTAAAAACAGGGAATAGATTTTACAAATGGGCTGCAGTGACTTTGCTTTAGAAATCATACCACAGCAGTAGCAGCTACCATGCATTATGGGCTTTCTAACAACAATTAGTGGTGGTGGAGAGAAAGAAAAATTACTGGACTGTTTTTCTCTGTCGGAGCACATATTTACTCTTAATTTTATTAGTGGCCCAAATTCCTTGTTAACTCATTGAAGTTCTAGATTAAGTCTTTTAACAATCTTAACATCAGTATAGTCGGACTGATTTTATTGGCCAAAGAGAGCTTGGCCAAGGCCACCTGCCTTCTTGACAGTACTCATTTCCTTCCTTCTTGAATTGTATCGCTGAATTCAATGTGAACGATCTGGCAAGCTTTGAAAGCATTCTAGCTTACATAGGGAGCCTGAGATTTTTAGCATCCTTACTTTAAAAATGTGCTTCTGAAAGAGCTTGGCTCCAGCCTCTTTAGCTGTCCAAATAATATTTATAGTCACACTTGGCATCTACCTGACACAGATCTCACAGCAGTTTTACAAAGAAGACGAGCACACAGTTGCTCGGTAGTAGTTGTCCAAACTCCTAGTCTGAAGAGTTATGTTCTGAACCACAGTGTCCCTGAAATGTTAGAAACTAGATAGTCTGGAACAAAACTAAACAAAACTGTATTGATTTCATCTGAACTAGACTGTGGTAGGTCTAAATTAAAATAAATAAATAAATAAGTAAAAGGATATAAATATAAATGCAAGCTACTGATCCTATGGTTAGAATGTCAGTAAGGACATTTTAACACTATATATAGAGAAAGGATATGTGTAGCAATAAGGAGATGAGAATATTTTATGATGTGTCAATGCATAAAGCTGTCTGAGTAATAATAATTCTCAGCTTGGTCTACCTCTGCATAGATTGCTTACAAATCATTACAAACATTTGTACAGAGCAAAGCACAAGACACAGATGGATAGAAAAAAGCTGCAGGAAAATCTCAGTCCTAAGCAGGGACATCTTTCAAGAGGCCCTTATGCATCTTACTATGAAAAGTCAAAGTTCACAAGAATGGTGAAGTCACATTTAGCTCCATAATATTTATTGCAGTTTGCAGGTCTGATAGAGCTTTAAAGCAAAGCTGATGGTCAAGTGCTGGAGCACTTTGGAAAGCACTCTTTTCCTGCTGACTTTTAATATTAAATATATTATCAGAATTAGTCTTCTTTCTAGCACAGGATATCAAAGAATTACAAAAGGATCAGAAAGTATGTATTATTTGACTTTTCTTGATGAGTGAAACTGAGGTTCAGAGATGCCATGTCTAAGGACAGGATATTTCACTGTGCCATTCTTTATTGAGACCCCTGTGAGCACTGTGACTCATCATGGGGGAGAAAGAGGCCATACAGCACCACTCTGACTAGGCATTAATATATACAGACCAGAATAGTTTCCATTTGTCAGTAAAAATATGCTATATTATTTTGTATTTCACTCTATTAAAAAAAAAAAAAAATAAAAAATTGCATCTTTTCAGGACATTTTAAAAGTTTTCTTTTATTTTCAAATCAGGTTAAGGAAGGAATAGCCTGTTTGGAAACAAAATTAAGGTCAATGTTTCCTCCCTAAGCAGCCTCATGGCCTTGTTTTTTTCTCCAGCAGGATGATGTCCTGGTTGTAGCCCTGCCAAACATCTCTGTCCTCAGCCAAATGTGACAATCCCTGGGAAGCTCCTAGTCCAGTTGTTTTGCTTCAGGTTTCTCCCTCCATCACTGTGTCTGCTCATGCTCACTGTATTGCAGGCAGTCACTCTAATGAAAGGGAAGAGTATTTTCTTTTTATTCCCTTTGCAAGAGAAGTCACAATCCAATTGCATTCCCTTTCTGATTTTATTTATATGTCTCTTAATTTTCCTGGTCAAGGGAGAGTAGTAATGACAGGGAATGTTTGGAAAATAGGTTGGAAACCATTTTAAAGTTAGCATAATTTTCAATACCATACCCTGACTGCAGGGAAGTTCATTGCCAGATAATCAGGGATGTCACACACAGACCAAATGCTATTGTTTCCTATTCATTCAGAGAGCAGAACTTTTAATATACATCTTAAAACATTTTAGCTACCTTTTTCTCCTTTTCCTTTTCTTTTTTTCCTTTTTCTTCCTTTTCTTTTTTTTCCTCCTTCTTCTTGTCCTTCTCCTTTGTCTTTATTTCTTTTTTTTCTTAATATGAATAAAGAAGTGCCTATGGAGGTTGTCATAAATTTGACACAAGAAGTGGAAGCCTCATTTTCCACACTTCCAATGAGATATAAATCTTTCCCAAAGGAATGAATGGCCACTGCACACTAGATGCATTTCTGTAATTTGCTTGGCTTCAGTGCAGTTGTACATGGGATAAATTTAGTAATTATTTTAAATTGTGAGCTAATAACCTGTATTTTCTGTTTTGCACAACTGTCATGTAATTTCTTGAAATTCAGGTGTAAAGCATTTAACTGGAGGGACAGTGATTAGATAGATCATCACCTTCTTTCCCTAATTTTTTCACTTCCATTCAGTAGCTTTTCTACAATACCTACTGTCTGTGTCACTGATCGTTAGAAGGAATTATTTTTTAACATCTAGGAATATCTTGATATATCATGGCTTTAGTCTCTTTCAGCCACCTTCTTCCATCATCATAGTTCTAGCCTATTAGTTTAGACCTCTAATCTCTGTAGAAATGTCCATGTGGACATAGACTAAGATGCCTTGGACTGGCTTCAGCTGAAACTCCTTTTGTATGTCCTTCAGACTGTCATTTTGTTTTTTATTGCATGGTTTTCTTGATACTTTTATGTGGGTGAAGAATAACACTTTGACTTCTGGTATTCTGAGCTACAGTAACATAGTACAGCATAGCATGAGCAGCTTCATAGACTGAAGGAGTTTATTCTGAAGATCTGACATCCCCATTATAATCATTTTGGTGCACTGCTACAAGCTAGCTCTACTCTAATCCCATAAAGAAAATGCTTATTAATGACATGTAAAGTGAAATTCTGAAGCCCATCTTTCCCCTCAGTTCTACCTGAAAAGGATCAAATTTGCTCCAAGGCAACTCTGAGATGCAAATCAAGTAACAGTGAGCAGGTACCATCAATATATTTACCTCAATAACACCCTCATGATGTAAAGTAAAATGTCAATGTAGGTGCATACACGAGGCACAGAAAACTCGTTTCCTTTGTATTTCCAGCTTTACTGGGCTGCTTACTTAACACAGGATCTGGACAGCTTTGTTTCTCCTCTTTGCAACAAGTATCTTTGCTAGTTTGGGTCAGTGTCGTAATTCAGTTTATGAGGAAAATTAGATACATATCCCCTTGAGAATAAATAAGTAGTGAAATGATAGAATCTTCTCACACCATACTGAAGTGATATTTGGTGATGTTGTACTCAAGCTGGATTTAGAACTGATGCTCAAAGCAAACCTTGTTTCACAGTAGTGTGGGTAAATCTGACAGAGGAGGCAGCATGGTCAGCTAGTCTACAGCCTCTACTAATGCAGGAAAGCAAGAGACAATACATACCCTTTATAAAATAATATTATTTGAGGAAAATGGTAAGTAAACAAGACAGATTTGTGCACAAAACATAAGCTTGACCCTTTTTTTCTTTCATTTTCTAATGCATAATATATTTTTAATAAACATACAACTTTTCTCATCAACTGTGTATCCAGACTTTTAAAGTCTGTGGTAGCCAGTGGGCTTGCAAGAGTGGTGATCTTGTTAGGTCTGGTGTAGAAGGCTAATGGAGAAAGACATGAGTATTTTTCTAAGGAAAAATATAACACCTTAAACATCAGGAAATGTTCTGCATACTTGAAAGAGAGAGAAAAAAAATCTATTTCCATCTGGGCTATACATTTATATATATCTGGCTTTATTCATAAAACCACTGAGGTTTTGTCATGGTTTAGGGTCAGGGCGGCCCCTTAGACCAATAACAGATGCTCCCTGTTAACCCACCTCTCTCCCCACAGAGGAAGAGAAAGGGAATAAAGGAGAGAGACTTAGTGATTAGAAAAGGAAACTAGAACAGCTTTAATGAAAATAATAATAATAAAAATGGAAGATGTACAAATATATACAAAAGCACTATTGAACCCAACCCCCCTGATGGTAGTTACATCACTGTCACCACTGATGCTGTGGAGAAGGCACTGGGGGAACGCCAGACTGGGACCCAGGAGCAGATGGGAGATGTGTTCAGGAGCTGGATTCTGTTTCTAGATTCAGGAACACACCAATTGGGACTGAGGACAGAGTCCTCCTGAGATTCTCTAAGGAAGGAACTGAAAGAGGACCTGAGACAAGCTGAGAAAAACTAGGAAAGCAGTCCAAGAGGGGAGAAGAGCCTCCAGATCCCTCAGCTTTATACTGAATACGACATATATGGGATGGAATCCCTCATTGGTCAGTTTGGGGTCACCTACCCTGTCTGCTTCTCCCTGCAGGTGCAGCCTTTCACTTTTCTGCACCCCCCAATGTGGTAGACAAGAACCAGCAGTGGCCTTGGTCTGCACACCAGTCCTTGGTAGTACCTCTAAACACAGGGTGTCATAACTGCCAGCAGCAGACACTGGGAAAACAGGCTGCTAACTTCAGAAAGTGCAGTTAGTTGGAAGAACTGAGCTGAAAGTAAAATCACTGAACAGAATTAGTTCTGTTCTCACTCAAACCACGACAGGTTTACAGTCTATAAATAAAGAATAGGTGGGGAAACTTACCAGTTATACAGCATCACACTAAGTATTTCAATGCCTGAAGATGATGCAAGAGGGGATCAGGGAAGATGGCTTGCAGACAGATCCTTCTTCTTTTCACCAATTTATTCTGTCCCCCACATTCCCTTGACCTGTAATCTTGCACAAGCCCCAAAACAAGCTTGATCAGTGCATGGTTACATGGACAACAGTATATTAAAAAACCCCAAAGCACTCCCTGACCAGTGCTGAGAAAAGTGCTGGTGGCCCGGGTGGATGTGAGTGGCTGTGCAAAGCTATGAGCAATCAGACAGTTCATTCTTCTTTTAAGTGCTGCATGTCCAAGCTGTGGTACTCTGGCTCCTTTGAAAACATGTTAGCTTAAACAGTCTCTGCAGCACACATCCCTTCTCTCTAGTACTATTTTTTCCATGTGCTGGAAGAGCTGTTCTGTTCCACCCTACAGTCAGCACAAATATTTTTATATAAATGAAAGTTACTGAAATTATCTGTGGTCACTTCATTATTGCCGCTGTACCAGATGATAGGGGTTGAAGGTTTTTCACTACCTGCAGAAATATGCTCAGATGTAGGGAGGTAGGTAACAGTCTGGGCTGCCTCCAGCAGAGGGAAGTGGTACACACACGCTTCCCAGTGTGCTCTGTCCTGCCGCTGTGCAAAGCAGCTGGGAATAATGTCAGGTCTTGCATTTGCAGAGCTGAAATTTCCCTCTGCCAGCACAAATGCCTAATTTAACCCCCTCTGGCCCCTCGCTGCAATGGTCTTACCCTCCATTTCCCCAGGACAAGAAATGAGGTGTCTCCAAGCTAACTCATATGCACACTACACACAATAAGACTTATGTATCGTTGGATTTTAAATCCCAGAGTAAGTGCTGGGAAACCCAGTTGCAGCCAGGGCTCCAAATGCAGTTTTTGTTTTAAGTGTAAATTTTATTATTATATTCCAGAGGCTACTTTAAACTAGGGTTGCCATTTCTCTGAAACTCAGCAGCAGGAGGCCCTTGAAGGGTCTTGGGCTTGTACAGGTGGTCCCAGCACTGCCTACAAGTGAATCTGTTTGCAGATGCACACTCATATTCCCACATACCAACACACAGCAGAAGGCTGCATAAAGACATAGTTGTGGGCAGTTTTATTGTCTCCTTTTGCTTGTCACATGGTCCCTTTTGGGTGTACACAAACACTCAGACACATGCCTACAAAAACTGAACAAAAATGCACTCACATCTCACATGGAAGAAATCCTTCAACTTCTCCTTGACAGTTACACACTTTAAAAATCTATTTAACTTAGCTTCTCTGCCTTTAGAAACAGTAGAAACCTGCTGGAGATTAATTTAGGGGAAGATAATATCCTTAACCTACACTTTCCTGAACTGCCTTAATGCAGATTGCAAAGCAACCAGATGACTTTGTCTCTCCCTCACCCCTTCTAGAGCCTCAGGGAGGCAAGGTTTGCCTCAAGCTTTCAACCTTTTGATGCACGGATTTTCCATGCTGAGCTACAGTAGGTGGGTAACAAGAAGATCCTATTAAAGTGAAATCAAGTAGCAAAAGGATTGTCAGCTCAACAAATCGGAAACATATAAGACCTATCCTTCCTTCTTCGCATTCCTTCCTGCTTACTAAAAGGAAGAAAGAAGGAAAAAAAAAAAGGTCATGAAGGGGGAGAAAAGAACTACAGAGAGTAATAGTAACACTAGCAATGTCTTGATTTTATATGTAGGAAATTAATCGCTGCTGCTAAAGACACAGCCTCTTTAACGAAGAGGCTGCTGCAATATCATCGCAACAACTAGCAACTCACATGTTTGATTACAACAGGTTGAGCCAGTGCATGCTCCCCTGTGCCACACTCAGAAAAAAATAAATCAAATGTCTATACCTGAGGCTCCTTCATTTCCTGCACAGAGATCTACTTTAATGCAGGCTTTTCACGGTACCTTTCTTTGCAAGAAGGAGCTGGCGATGGCTTATTTACCTACTTACCTGTCCTTGAGCTATGTGGTTTTTATTTGAATAAATTAAACCTGCTATTTCAAGTGATGCTTTTAGCCTCTTGAGTCTGGATCTAATTCTCAAAGAGTTTTTGCTTAAAACCTGTTTTTCAAGTTTTCACCCAAGTATCAACAGTCTGCAGGATGCAGTTCTCTTAAAGGACCTTGGTGCCTATGGGTAAGAAAAAATACCATCCTATTTGGCGACCTTTCCTGCTTTTAGTTTTCTGATATATTAATGACAGACTAAAAGTGGAATGAGGACTTGTTAAAACAAGGAAACTTGTCTTTTTCTGTTGATTTGTTTGTTTGCTGTGTGTGACTGTGGGACCAGATTTTCAGCTTCTGGGAGCTGCTTTAATTTTACTGCTAGCAGATATGTTTATTTTTAATGCTGTAATACAACTTTTAATATTCCTGAGTGAATATGTACATTTGCTTTGCTTTGTGTGACTGATTCTGTCTTCCAGGACATTAATCATAAATACTTGAAAAATTCTTAGAGTTAGGAAGTTTGATTTTATTATCTAAAGCAGAAGAAAATATATTTTTTGTTTATTTGTTTGTTTTGGTGAGGTGGGGTATTTGTAATTTTTTTCCAGGATCTCAACAGCAGCAAAATTTCAGGGACCAAATGCTCATCTGTGTAAGCTGACATTTCTGAGGCAAGAAATTCTACAGTTCATCAGAAAAGTTGCCTGTTGTTATAGACATAGGGTGATATTTTTTCCCTTGGGTGTATAGGAGAGGAAAGAAAAAAACCCAGTGTGAAATAGAAAAACCATGTCTTAAAAGTATGTGCAAGAAGATGCCTTTTCTTTTTAATACATTGTAGGAAGTTTTAAAAGTGTTGATCCAAGCACAGAAAACAGAACATGTATTAAATCTGGCATGCTGCTATAGCAAACTGGTTTTTTCTCTGTAGTTTCATATTGTATGATTTTTTTCTTTGTGCTATTGCATTATTACTGTATTCAAGCATATTGTGTTTTTACATATGCACATACATTTGGAGGGAGCAGAAAGGAAAGCATAAGGATTGTGGAGTGAAAAAAAACAGAGGTTACTTTCATTGATTGAGTTGTCATGTGTTCATCAGGACCACGGTGCAATAGATGCCATCAGAGCTCTAAGGGATGCTGTACTTCTGTCCTAGAAGTACAGAGAAATATCCAAGTTCAGGACAGAAGTATAAAAAAATATTGAAGCTCAGGCCCTGCTTCGGAAATGTTGGCTCACTATTTATTGCCGTGAGTAGCTAGAGCTCATCATACACCATGATGGGCTCTTCAGTGATTGCAAAATGGTCCCTGACTAGAGATCTGCATGTTTCATCCCAAATAAATTCAGGATAGTTCTGTTGCAGGCAAGAGGTTTATTCCAGATCTGGTCTGACACACCTGAAATCAGAATTTGGACCTAAATATAATAGTTACTATTAATATTATTATAATCACTGCTATTATCTCTATATAAACAAAATACCACATACCATGTTGAAATTGCTGCTTTTATCTCTCTTTGTAATGCTCTAAATCCTGTAATCTAATTGTTACACATCCTTGCTCAAAAGAAAGGCTCAAATATTAGCTTAAGGTTGTAATAGCAATTAGCACTGTAGAAGCTTAAGCTATCTGTATAGATCACAGAGTTTGCTTACCACATATTTTATCAGTAAGTTAGCTTGGCTGCCTTATTATCTGACACTGGAAACCCTGAATTCAGCTGACTTTTTAGGTGTCTGTCTCTCCTGGATATTTGTGCTTTATGTTTTATGTCATGGAGGAATGTGCATTAAACACAGAAGGGAATGCAAGGGGTAAGGGAGGGATGGAATGGGGAAAAAAAAAGTGTTCCGGGACTGGAATGGTACTAAATAATGCCAAAGTGTATTTGAAAGAGGAGTGGTAGTGGGATCTGCTTAACTGATGGTAGGATCAAGCCAGAGGTAGGCTTACATTCCCCACTGTTGGACCACAGGTAGTAATTCACTCCTGAATACTGTGCCTGCCAGATGAACACAGCTCAATTGGCCCTGCTGCCATTTACACCAGGGAAATTCCCACACTGGAGATTTGAAAACTGGATGCTCTGGCTTTGACACAGTGGCAAATTTACTGCATACCTTTACTAAAAGCATTTTAAATTTAATTTCTGAAGTGTAACCCAGCTTGTCTTCTGGCACCTGTTATTGACCGGAGAAAGAATAATAAGGCTTCTTCTGTAAGTTGTTCTCTACTCATGTCCTGGTTTTACATTCTTTCCTTAACCTCTCCCATTTTAAACAAGGTATAGGATTATGAGGACCTTCACTTTCAAACAGAGTGGTTGCTCTTAGGCCCTGAAGATAAAAGAGAAGGAAAATCCTCATTGGAGAAGTTAAGTCCAACCCTGTCCTCCAGCACAGGAGGAATACCAAGCTGCTCCATTAGCAATTTATATCACAGATCCCTCTCCTACAAAATAATACCCTCCATCCTTTCTTTGCTCCTCCATTTCAATAACATAAATTTCTCTTTGACCTCAGCTCTTGGTGTTTCTTAATTTCCATTTTCTGTCTACTCTCAAACACACATATTCCCTCTACAAAGGTCTCTCCTCCTCTGCCGTCTGGCCCAATGCATTGTGTGAAGATCCAAGAAGTCACTAAGAGGTAGCTGAGCTGGCCAGTTAGCACGTGCTGACTGGCCAGCTGGTAGCTCAAGCCAAGCAATTAGCTAACGAGTTTATACCACCACCTTTCACTCAAACAAGCTGTGCTGTGTCCTTGTCTCCCATACCACTGTTTTTCATAATATGTGGAATATTTATATCTTTTAAGCTTTTGACCCTCTAGAGAACAGGGTGAAATTAGCCACCAGGTTTAGAATATATTGCTGGGTTCAGGATTGACAGATGGGGAGCCAGATGGACAGACGACACTCCTTATAAAAGCCTATTTCCTTAGGAAAAGAGTCTGTCAGGTCTAAGGACTACTAGTATGGGGTTATAGGATGGAGGAATATGACCCTCATTAACAGATGTCATGTGTCAGGCACTTCTGCAGAGAGATGTAGAGAAAAAGTGAAGTACCTTTTTTTATTTTGAAGGAGAAAGTACTGTTCTGCCTTCAACAGATTCACAGCAGACTGGCATAGCTACTCATTCAAAAAGGAAAGGGAGTGGAAGGCAAATTTGTTACTGGCTCCATTACTCTTTTGTGTATTGTCATTTAAAGGCACTCATGTGGCTTTTCTTAATCTGACCCAATAGGCTCATAAAACCTTTTTCTGATGCTTTTCTTTACCCAGACCAACAGGATAAATGAAATAGCATATTAAGTCTGTAGTCTCCCACCCTGCAAATGACTGAATCCATCCTCTGACCCAGTTGCACTCTGAAAATGACTGAATCAGGCATGATCAAGCCTAACAGGCAACATAGCTTATATCTGTGGATTTCAAACAAGAAAAAACACTGGGTTTAAATCTACTGTCTTCTGAATCTTAAACCCACCACTTAAACATCACTTTCTAAGTATGTAGTCACTAAATGTGAAAATGCTACAGCAAAAATTCAACCTCTGCAACCTCTCTCTGGGGTTTAGTAATAGTGGTGTACACCAGCAGTTCAGGTTTTGGACTGTTTTATCCCTGTTAGACTCATGATATAGAAATGATCTATAGGATCAAGCATTTATTTTATTTAGCATTCCAGCTACAGATGGTAATTTTTTTATCATCCTTCCTTTGTAGCATCCTCTGGCCAATAGTGAGCTAGCATGTGCGGTGAGGAGTGCAAAGGGTGAGAAAGGTGAAATGTCATAGTTAGAAGGATTATCATATGCAGACTTGACTACTGCTGTTAAAGACAATAAAAAATGTTTCTATAAATACATTAGCAACAAAAGGAGGACTAGGAAGAACCTCCATCCTTTATTGGATGAGAGGGAAACATAGTGACAAGGGATGAGGAAAAGGCTGAGGTGCTTAATGACTTCTTTGTCTCGGTCTTTAGCAATAGAACTAGGTGTTCCCTAGACAGCCAGCCCACTGAGCTGGAAGACGGGAAGGTGCAGAATGAGACTTTCACAATTCAAGAGGACATAGTCAATGACCTGCTGCACTCCTTAAACATGGTGTTTACCTGGACTTCTGTAAAGCCTTTGACACTTTTTCCCACAGCATTGTTGTGAAAAAAATGGCTGCTCATTACTTGGATGGGCATCCACTCTGCTGGGTAAAGCACTGACTGGATGGCCAGGCCCAAAGAGTGATGATGAATGGAGATAAATCCAGCTGGTGGCCAGTCACAAGTGACGTTCCTCAGGACTCAGTATTGGGACTACTTCTGTTTAACATCTTTATCAATGATCTTGATGAGGAGAGAGAATGCACCCTCAATAAGTTTGCAGTTGACGCCAAGTTGGGTAAGAGTGTTGGTCTGCTTGAAGGTAGTGAGGCTTTACAGAGGAACTTGGACAGACTGTATCAATGGGCCAAGGTCAACTGTATGTTCTTCAATATGGTCAAGTGCTGGGGACCTGGGGAAGAGTGGCTGGAAAGCTGTCCCATAGAAAGGGCCTGCGGGTGCTGACTGACAAGTGGCTGAATATGAGCCAGCAGATTGCCCAGGTGGAGAAGGCGGTCAACAGAATCCTGTCTTGTATTAGAAATAGTGTGGCAAGCAGGACCAGGGAGGTGATTGTCCCTCTGTACTTGGCATTGGTGAGGTCACACCTTGAGTAGTGTGTTTATGGGCACCTCAATACAAGCTAAACATTGAGATGCCAGAGTGGGTCCAGAGAAGAGCAACAAAGCTGGTGAAGGGTATGGAGAACAAGTCTTATGAAGAGCGGATGAGGGAACTGGAGCTATTTAGTCTGAAGAAAAGGAGACTGAGGGGAGACATTATTGCTCTCTACAACTACATGGACATTGTAGAGCAGTAGGCACTGGTCTCTTCTCACAAGCAACTAGTGATAGAACAAGATGGAATGGCCTCAAGCCACCAGGGGAGGCATAAGAAAACATTTTTCACTGAAAAGATTGTCAGGCGTTGGAACAGGCTGCCCAGGGAGGTGGCTGAGTCACCATCCCTGTATGTGTTTAAAAGCTGTAAGTATGTGGAGCTTGGGGATATGGCTTAGTGGTAAACTTGGTAGAGTAGGATTAATAGTTAGACTCGATGGTCTTAAAGGTCTTTTCCAACACAAATGATTCTATGATTCTATGACTTGATATGAGGGAAAAATCCAGCTCCAGTGGTTATCAGCTTCCACTCAGGATGGTGGTGGGGAACCCTTGGTTGAGCCCAATTTCCTGCTTGAAGAACTGTTATATACTTTGTGTTGTTCTCACTGATGTGTTTATCTGAAGTCTGAATACTTGTTTGTAGATGCTGACTGCAGTGCAGACCAGTCATGATATGGAGAGAATAAAAAGTTTCAGAAAATACTATCACTCACTGCATTTTTAAAGGAAATTATGTTACTTACAATTTTATTTAAATATGTAGGATAGCTGTGAAAACATCTCATGCTCTTGATGCTATGCATGAATCCATCACAGCGAAGAGTATCCAATACAATAAAATAAGCACAGGTGTTGCTGGGGCATTTCAAAACAACTTTCACTCTATATTTGCAGTAATCCGATGCACCTTCAGTATCTAAAGCTTTGTATTAGTCCTTCTTTCTTTTCTTTCACTGCAAAAGTTCCTCTTAAAAAACCATCAGGTCCAGGCTTCAAAAATGTTTGCTGATTTCTGAGGGATGTTCTTATACCTCTGAGTTTGAAGTTACTATAGAAAATTTACTTATGTATGATGGTAATCCAAATAATCTTATTTTATCTGAAAGTATATCAAGGTCATATCAAAATTTCATTGGAGCTCCATCCTAGGAAAAAGAAGTTGCTTGCTTATGAAATTCTGTTATAAATGAATTTTGCATCTGGTCCTGCAAATGTACTTAATTATTTCTTTGTGACCCCTTACAATGAATAAAGGCAAGAGACATGAGCAGAGGTGTGCAGCATTAGATCCATTGCTTTTTGAATTTTTTTTTCCTATGTCATTTAAATGATAAAACACCAATTTCTGCCCTTGCTTAACCTCCAGCAACCCCACTGATTTCCTTGTTCATTCCAAATTGTAATGAATGACTTTATACACTGGAGCCCTTTTATTCTTTCTGTTCCAGATTGAGTGTCTCAGCCTAGACAATGGACTCCTGCCTACATGAGTGTTTGACTGGGATAAAGCCACTGACTTTAGCACATGTGCTCCATCGTGACTGAGTGACAAAGTTGGTCTGTGATATACAAGCTTTAATGGAGTATAAGCCAGAGAAGATCATGCAAGTAAGCACCATTTTTAACTCCTTAGAACAGTTCGTGTTTGTATCAGCCCTGACTCATGGTTTATAAACATAGAGTATATATTAAATAGCACTGTATTTGCACTACATGTATCTATTTGAGATAATTATGGCTATTTTAGTACTGGTGGGTCTTAAGAGTCTTTAATGCATTTATCCTCACAACATCTGATAAAGTGAGGAAGTATTTTTATCTGTATATTATATAGAGGAAACTGAAGCCTAGATCATTTTTTGCTACACCAGGGAACTGAACCTGGATTTTCTGAGTTGAAAGCTAACACTCATCCTGCTGGTCTGTCTTGATATAAGCAGTATAAATAGACAGAGAATAGTGCTTATTGTAAATTGGGGATACTGAACTACTTGGTCGTGATACAGCAGACATGATAAATTGCTTACTGTTAAGTAAAGTGTTTGGGAATTGTCATGTAGCTATGGAGAGGCTACGCTATTATTAATGATGCACAAGGCATATATTTCAGCTTATTCTTCCATATCCATATTGACTCTGAAGTGCAAACAATAATACAAACTAGATTTTGCCAGTAAACTAACACAATTTATCTGGAGGGCAGAGCAGAAAGGGGGAGCAGAGCCAGATTGCTCCCTGTTCATGTGTGGTGGCGTGTCTGCTAATTGAGGTGGTCCAGGCAGGGGACAGAGGAAATGTTAATGCTATTTAGTTATCTGATGAGGGTTCATGGAGACAGGATCTTGGTTGAGCCCTAAGAGATTAACAAGTGATGAAAGGTGTATCAGAGCCAGTAATCATACTCAGATCTGCTGTGCTGGTACCACAAGCTCACCCTTTCTCTCTGTAATCATATAATAATGTGCTTACTTTGCCATCTCAAAGGTCAATGATTTCTTCAATGCATGGAAAGGAGAAGCACGAAGTGAAGGTGTTAGGGGAGTGGGAGTTTTATTCTGCTGTCTCAGAGGTCATTCTTTAAAGGGGAAAGATGTCTTCTGTTTAGACCTGTTCTTTTAGGAAGACCAGATCTGTCTATGAGTGAAATAACTGGCTTTTCATTTCCCAAGAGCACCTAGTATGGGAATGGGACTATTCATCTGAATTTTGCTATTGCACAAGCATAAATCTAGAGTGAATCATTTAGAGTTAGTTGAGATACGTGGTCTTATTGGAGAATAAAGAAATATTACATGGTTGTCTGAAACAACTGATTTCATCAGATGAGGTCTCCTTCCACAATGAGATTATGGCTTGAATATGAGTGAAGATTGGACTTCTCAGTTTTATTTTATTTCAGATATTGTTTGATATGCTACAATATTTCTTTGCAATTTAACAGCAGTTCCCATTCACACAGCTATTATAAATAGATTCTTATATTTTCCCTATTACCTTTATAGACAGGTTTCTATATAAAAACCTGAACTTTTCATTATCATTAAATATAAAAGTAGTCTATTCCATTTATTTTGTACAGTGAGGTGAGTGGATGTGAAGTCTCAGTGTGGTAATAGGGTAATTATTGTTTGGACATTCTTCTAATAAACTTGTGGCCGGTTGTATTGAAGATATATTATTTTACAGCTGTTTGTGACCGTTCATCATGTACTGTGTATTTAAAAATATTCTATCCTATCCCAGGGATTAAAAAATCCCCATGCTTTACATTTTTAGAGAGGGTAAAATACTTACAAAAAGTCATAGTTTGATTCGCTGGGCAATTTATACTCTTCTTGACATGATCTGTACCTTCTTCATGCACAACTTCTTTCTCCTTCATAAGACATTAATGGAATTTCTGGAGACAAAAGAGCCCTCGTTCTAATTCATTGGAATGAATGAACCAGTATCTCATTTGAAGTTGGCCACATATGGTACAGGCAGCATATTTACACAGTACCAGAGCTCTTACTTGAAGAACAAGTATCTTCCATGAAAGTGGTCTCCTGATATACTTCCATAGTTTAAAAAAAAAAAATACAAAAAAACCCAAACCACTGAAAAAAAGGACACATTTACAGAGTTAAAATATAAATAATTCATAGGGAAAAAAAAAATAAAATAGGCTTAGGGAAGGGAGAATAGAGAACTGTACACTTACAAGACCTTCCATCTAATTGCCTATAAATAATCATCTTGTACATTTTACCCACAACAGATCATGGTCTCTGACAGTGTTATAAGCCTGGATGTCAGCTGCAGAGATCAGCTGCTGTTTGTAAATGGTCTTAACTGTGCTTTTGATTTTTCTGCGCGTACTGTATATAGTTTTGTTTTATTGGCACTGTACTGTAAGCATATTCTGCACTATGCAAATATAAGAGCTGAGAAGCATATGGGCCGAATTCTGCAACACTCACTCAGGCAAATATCCAATTCACTTGATGGGAACTTCTCCTGAGTAAGCAGTAGGAGCAGACTCTTAACTCCATCACATGCCTCCCAGGTACGACAACAGTCACTGATACTTTGCAAACAAGGAAAGGAAGGGTATAATACCCACTACTGTGGGTAGATTCTCAGTTCTGTCCTCCTTAAGCCCTGAGATACACTGAGGTGTCACAAAAAGCATAGTCAAGATAGAATGACCCTCTCCAGCCTTCTACATCCTGATAAAAAAACAGTTAATAAAGACCATTATTAGTGATAATACCTCTCCATTCCCACTCTGGAGTCATCTCTCTGAGTCAAAGCAGACTGATTTAAGTTGTGGACATCCTTGGAGTGGGGAGGAAGAGGAATAAAATGTTGCTCTTTGTAAAGAACCTGTATGATTTCTGCTCCACCACCTTGATCAACAGCCTGGGCAGAGATACATAACACAGAGTTAGAGCTTCACAATTCAGCTCTGCATCTAGATCTGGTTCAATCCCACCATCCGTCATACAGGAATGAGGTTTCAACCCTCATCTGTGTAGGCAGCTAAAAGCTTTGTCCCATATCCTGATCTCTGTATTACATGATCCATTCTGCAAGGACAAGGAACATGTTGTGGACTTCAGGTCTGAGTCCTACAAAATCTCGCACAAATGCTTAACTTCTTATTTAACTCCAATTTTGTCTACACTGTCCATGACAAACTGATAGATATCAGAGAAGCTGGATTTCTCTGATCTAGCTACCATGGGAACCAGTGCAGCAACAATGCTTGTAGTACAGACTTCAGCACAAGCCCAAGAGAGACCCTGGCTATACAACTAGGTCTGCTAAAGTAAGCTGGAGACTGGGATGTGTGTTTTCAGTGCTAATGTAATCCCTAATTGCTAGACTAATGTTAGCAGTGGTACCCATACCTTCCATTGTCCTGTAGCCATATCCTTTCATCAGTGCCTGACTGGAAACTTAAGAACAGGCCTCACTCACATGCCTAGTCCTCATCCTCATGCACCTTTAAATCAAAATTATTATTTCAAGCAGAGGCGTAAAGGTCATTGTTTTTTCCCCTTGTCTAAAAAAATAAAAATAAAAATAAAAAATTTAAAAAGCTATTCTCATCAGGAAATGTTGGCAAAAAGGGTTTAATTACAGAAATCATTTTGCTCCCTATGGAGAAAGCATGAAGAATGGCATATTTCCACATTTGAATTGCACATTCATCAAGAAAAGAGTGATTTCCCCTTAAGAATGTTCTGGAGGAGTAGAAAAGAGCATTGAACCCTGGGGTGTGTATTATTTTATAGTCTCTGAAAGGCAAATGGTTTCACTTCCATTGATTAAAATATATGAGTTTTTCCCTCTGGATTACTCTCCTGGAAGTAGGGGAAAAAAAATCTTTAGCAGTAGCTGTCAACCAGTGCAGCACATCTCAGCAAAGGGCTTACCTAACCAACCAAAGACACTTCTGTCACTGAACTTCTTTAGCAAGAAACCTTTGACCACAGCAGATGTTGCTACTTCTTTTTTTGCTTCATGAATGGGGACTTTACAGTAGGTGTTTTCATTGTTTTATTGGAGCAAAAGTCAATATGGAAACACTGCCTGACATCAGGACTATTAAGTACTAATTTGAGCAGCAGCTCCAGGACTTGCTCTCCTTGCTCTCCTAGCACACAAGGTCTAGTGGGCTCATGCATTAGCCTTTTCAATCACCTTCTTGTTTCACAGAAACATCTTCTTTGCAAATTCTCCAAAAATACACTTTGGAAGAGAGTTTGACTTTAACAGTCTCTGTTTGCAATGAGCGTTTCAGCTGTGCAGAGCTACTGTGACGTAGGACAAAGGCACAATATGGCAGGCTGGTGAACAGTGACATTCTGAAATGTACATCTTCATAAAATATGCTCCAAATCAGTATGCAACACACCTCTGCAACCACAATAATTCCCTGTAAATTGAAGCAGGGGGATTTTTCTAAGCAAAGTCATTTTTTCCCATTAAATTACTATTGTTCTTGTTTTTTTTTACTTAATTCAAGAGCATCATTGTCTAGTTGAGTCAACAGGGAAAGGCCAGTTACACAAACAGTGCTGATCTGTTAAACTTGGTTTTACCAACCTGAATTCAAACAAACAGCATTCTATTCCACACTTGGCTTTCCTACTTTTATTTTGATAATGTTACTGGATAAAACAAACCAAAGAAGAAAATAAATAAATGGCTGGATTGAACAGGCAGATTGAATGGAAGAATGTCAAAACTGCAGGAAAGCACTGCAAACAAGTAAGGGCACTAAGAACAAGAAAAACCAAAAGTTATATGTGATTGGAAGTGAAGATGTTCCATTTCCTTTCTAAAATCAAATGCAAACTGCTCATGTGACTGATTTAGTATTGAACAAGAGAGGGAAAATTGCTTCGTGGCATTTAAATGGAAATGTTTCTTGTTCAGAAATTTTGGAAGCTTGCATACTGTATGATTTTTGAAAGGCTTATACAATTACCATTGAATTTGGATGAAGTCTATTCCTAACAATATATATTTTTCTCAATTAAACTTTGCCCTTCCAGAGACCTAAATTAGCTTTGTCTAGAGTCTAGATTCCTGATGTGGAATATATTCCAGAGGCAGTAAGACCAGTGCAAATGTATTTCATTTTTAATATGTATGACTGAAAAAAAACAGTGAACAGCAGCAGCTATTTTGCAGAGCAGACCTTTATGCTAAGAAATTTGCTGTTTAAAATTATGTTCTGATTTGCTGTGTGCCTTTTTACCCTGATTTCTGGGTTTAGAATAAAACACAATCTTACCTCTTGCTTTCCACAAAGGCTGGAAATTTTAGGACAAAAAAAAAAAAAAAAAGAAAAGAAAAAAAAAGCATAACATAGCAGACTTGCACCCAGCTGATTTAAAGGTATGCCATGAAGAGGACAATTCCCATGTAGCTCAAAGCACTGCATGAAGTACTGCAGTCCATTATGTTCAGTACTCTTCTTACAATGCAGTTTTAGGGCCTGATCCAGTATTGCTCCAAGATTTGTGATGCCAATATAAGCCATGTAGAGACTGTTGCCAAAAAGTTTTTCAAAGAGTAAATTTTGAGGAGGGACTGGGGAACAAAGAAATGTGATTATTGGGTGAATAAGAAAATGATAGACAGAGTATAAATGGCAACAGGGGATAAATCCTGCCAGGGTTAAGTTATCAGGGACTTGTCCAAGGTCAGGCAGTGAAGCAGTAGCAGGACCTGACACTTATCAACACCACAACCCTTTCTTCCTTCAGACCATGCTGAAGGGCAGCATTAAATAGCCCTAATTTTCTACAGAGTAAAAACAAAATAAAATCCCCATGAATATTTAAAAGGCAGAAATAGGTAGCATTGTTCTTCCCCCCCCAGAAGAAGTAACCTTAAACGGTGCAACTGAAATCTTTCAGGCCTTCTTCCCGAGAATTTGATATTGAGTATTAAACAATAATAATTATTATTATCATAGAATGGTAGAGGTTGGAATGGACCTCTGGAGATGATCAAGTCCAACCCCCTTGCCAGAGTAGGATCACCCAGGGCAGGCTACACAGAAACATATCCAGGTGAGTTTTGAAAATCTCTAGAGGAGGAGACTCCACATTCTTGCTGGGCAGCCTGTTCTAGTGCTGTCACCCTCAGAGGAAAGAAGTTTTTCCTCATGTTGAGGTGGAGCTTCCTGAGTTCCAGTTTGTGACCATTGCCCCTCGTCCTATCACAGGGCACCACTAAAAAAATCCTGGCCCCTTCCACTTGATACCTACCCTTCAGATATTTGTAAAGAGTCCTCTCCGTCTCTTCTTCTCCAGACTAAACAGCACCAGGTCTCTCAGCCTTTCCTCACAGGAGACTTGTTCCAGTCCCTTCATCATAATTTTATCATATAATCATCATATAATTTTAATCAATTATAAAAATGAAATCTCCTGACACCACTGTGGATGATGTTTCCTGACGCCAAAAGTAAGACCCTAAGCAAGTTAACTAGCAAGGGTCAAGGGAGTAACAGAGTTTTTCCCTTCCTTATCACATGTGCTGAAGCTGAAACCCACCTGACCCCAAGAACAGACTGAGGACTGTTTATGCAGCTACCAAGGCCAAGACATGAAGGCACCACCTGAGGCAGCTCTCCATCCTTGTCCCTGTCCCAATTCCCATCCAATTCACATACTGGAGCCAGTGCCCACCCCATATCTTCCCCATGCCTATTCCATACCTATGTTCAACCCAAGCCCAATTCATGTCTGTTGCATGCCCAAGCACATCCCTTCCCTTCCATATTACCTTGTAATGCTTATGTCCACACCCAGCCTACCTCATCATGCCCATACCTATGGCCATGCCCTTGTTCTGCCCATGCCCATCCCCTCCCCATGCCATGCTCATCCCCTTTCCATAACATATCCACATCTATCTCCTCCCCATCCCATGCCTGTGTCCAAGCCTATGTGCACCCATCCCCATGCCTATATTATACCCATACCTTCCCTGTGACCTTCTCTTCTCCATGTCCATGTTATGCCCATGTCCATGCCCAGCTTCTACCCATGCCACGCCCATATCTATGTCCACCCCTGCCCCATGCCTCTGACATGATCATATCATGAACATGACTGTGTCCTCCCCTGTCCGATGCCATGCTCTTGTCTATGTCATGCTGATGCACATGCCCATCTCCTCCCTATGTCCATTGCATGCCCATGTCTATGTCTACCCCTGCACCCATGACAGTGCCATGACTATGGAATGCCCATGCCCATGATTATGTTCTCCTTTCCCTCATGCTTATGCCATGACTTGCTATGGCCATGTCTATGTCCATCCCTGCCCTGTGCCTGTACCATGACCATGTCACGAACGTGCCCATATCTATGTGTCCCCCTCCCCATGCCTATGCCATGACAGCGTCATGCCCGTGACCACCTCTTCTCTATGTCTATGTCATGCCCATGGCTACGTTCCCCATGCCCATGCCATGCCCGTCTCTTACGGATCCCTATCTTATACCCCCCCCCCCTCCCCTCCCCCCGCCCCCCCCCCCCCCACTCCCCCCCCCGGGGGCCCCCCAACCCCCTGGACCCCCCTCCCTCCACCCGTAGGGCCCCCGAGCATCCTGCACCCCCATCCTTCCTCCAC
>JANIJG010006749.1:0-14679 GCA_024611175.1 Megaceryle torquata
GATGTGAGGGGCTGGAGTGGGGGGGGGGGGGGGGGGGGGGGGGGTGGAATCAAGGTATGGTCTTCTACATTCTTGACCAGTATTATTGGATGTGAGCTATAGCTACAATACTAAACTTTGGTCAAGTTACGTAATTTAATTTCAGACTCATTCACTCACCTCATTGCCTTTTGAGTATTTTCACCATTGCAGTATTAAATCCTGTAATAATACCACTTTATTTAAGGTGTTCTCATCATATGCACAGTAGTCATTTGCAACAGAACACTCATCCCCTAGAGCTGTTATTCTGGGGAAAATAAGAAAAGGGAAGGGAAAAAGCTTTCTTCGCTCTTCCAGCTCTTTATTCCCTTGCTTACTCACTAAGGGAAAAAAAAATAACCACATCACAGCTAACAAAGCTGTCATCTTGGGTTAGGAGACAGAAAGGCAGATTCTGCCATGGGGACACACAGAGATCTAGAACCTGCAGATACATAATCATACACTTTAGATGAGTAGTGAATGATGCTGCTGAAATGAAGTATGGCTTTTTCCATTCCCTATCTATTATTATGGTAGAGTCCTTCTGCGTATGACATTGCCTTCTCCCCTGAGAAAATGTATTTACAAAATGCTCCCAACTGCACAGGAATTTTCTCAGAAAATGCATATATTCTATATTTTTAAGATCTACTTCTAAAGCCAAATACTTCCTGATGAACTGTGGAAGAAAAATCTAAAATGAATTTGAAGTTAATAAATTACAGCTATGTTATTTTTACATTAATTATTTTGTTGTTGTTGTTGTTAAATACTGGTGAGTAAAGGAAGGAACATTCCTATTCTTAATTTCAGTTGGTACCATGATAAAGTACAGGCACTGGGAGTGGTAACCACAAGAGTCATTTTAACCACACACTATAATATGCTGGAAGTGACTTACAATAGAATCGTTACGCAAAGTCTATTCTATTTGTCAAAGCTTTTTAAGTAACAGCAGTGGAAACAATGAGAAGAATAACAACATGGGCCATCAGATGAACTCTATGGAAAAATATTTGCACACCTTTTTTTTTTTTTGAATCCTTTTACGATAGTTTTAATTATAGCGCTTCTATAAGGAAACAAACAAAAACTGTACTGATTACATGGGTCAAGACTCATTTTTAAGAGATAAAACCTCACCACGTGAAATTACAAATTTGTAAGACAGTGCAGAACCACTTAAGCAGCTATTCTTAGAAAACGAGATTCTTATCTGATCAAACCTTTCTTCGTACTTTATGAAGTACAAGTCAAAGGACATTAGGAAGCACAGAAGAGAGACTGTTTAAAATACAGGAGACCTAACCACTCATCTGGATTATACCGTCCAGAATCATTAACCAAATGGAAAAAGCATGTCTATTTTTTAAGTAACATTAGTACACAGTGATTTCTTATGGCATCAACCATAAAATCTATTCTGGCTTACCAATCACAATACTTTCCACCCCAACTTAATATCCCTGCAAACCAGTGCCCCAGCACGGTGTCATCAGAAACTCTCATCCAGCTGATCAGAACATGCGCAAAAAAGTCCTAAATGGGTGGTATCTTTGCATCTCTAGCTTACCAGCATTTAGTGCAAACAAATACACAGACCATAAATAGACCTGTGATCAATTAAGCAGGAAATCTGGGATAAGAGAGCTCTTTGAGATATATGCATTAAAGACACTTAGAAGAATTGAGTATTATTCTTTCTGGAATGTGTTTTTATGTACATTACAAGGAGAACAAAATTAATCATATCCTTAAATCCTTTAGAAATAAAATGTTTCAGAGAAAAAAAAAAACAACAAAAAAGGGTTCTTGTAGCATTGTGATAAGCAAGATGAATAGGGTTACATTCTCCCTGCAGCTTAAACCTTCTAAAGTCATGTCCCCAGTCCTAGATACACACATGTGCACCCACCTCCTAGATCTCCTTCTAACCTTGATTCTCCCAAGTGGTATGCTTGAAGACAGTGTGTCAGTAACCAAAGGACTTCCAGTCTTACACATGCATGAAATGGCAGAAAAAAGTTGAAAAAGTGAACCTGCTAAACTTCCAAAGTTGAGCCCCTAAATTCACTCCTCTAACATTCACTTGCACCCACGAAGATGGTGGCGGTTTTTTTAAGGCAAACATCTTTTCCCCATATTTAACTCTACGTTTCTTGTTCAATTTTAAAAGAATAGCAAAATTTAACTTTTTCTTAATGAAAAGAAACGATTGTCCATGAGCACTACAAACATCAAGAGCTACTAAAGACATCTAGATTCCACAGCCCAGCAGTCTGATCCATAATCCTAACTTGTATAATGTACAATGTAAGCAAACAGGAATCTGAAACGCCATCTCAACAGTCCTCAATTTACCTTCTAGGACCCAAAGCAGAGGCTGAGACCCACGCGCCCTGCTCGCACCATCTTTTGGGTAAGGCAGACCCCAGTCATGGCAACTCCACTGAGCCAGAATCAAGTATTTCTGTACTTAATATAAAATAATGTGAATTAAATAGATCCGTTCTTCTTTTCCCTTGTAACTGGTACTCCTGGAAAGCTATGTCAACATTTGCATTCAAGATGCTGACCAGTAACGTAGGTTTTAACTTACTGTGGCAAATAAAACTTTGTGCCATATGGCTGATTAGAGATATTCTCTCTCTTGTTCTTCTCTTCTAAACAGCTGGGCGAGTAACAACAAGGAAAAGACAGTCAGCAGCTGCACACTGTTATCATTACTTTGATACTGCTTGAAGGAATCTAAACCTTCCACAGGTATGCACCTGAGATTAGAGGCAAAGAATTTTCCCCTCTAAATATGAGAGGAAACAGCTATGGGAGTTATAATTATGTTTTACAGGTGTCATCAGAACAATGCTTCCAAATTTTACCCAGAACAAACATACTCTTTCTCTATTTTGTGATCAAATTTTTCAAAGGCCTTTGGAGAAAAGATATTATTGTACAAAGGCAACACCAGTGAGCAAATAAGCATAAAGGCAAACACTTCTACTGCAGACTTCCCAACTTTATCTGTTTCGCCCATGCAACTTTAGTGGTTATCCAATAGGATCTGCAAACACGACATTAACTGTTGGAGCTCTGTGTTTGATTACTGTGTACCGGGGATTCCCAAACTGGAATTTCGCTGCATCCCCACAGCTGGCAGAGCCCTGCTCCATAATCAAAGGAGAATTAATGCACCACGTGGCTCTGGCTCCTCCTAAATCAAAAGGTATCTGGAAAGGGTAACAGGTGGAGGAACTGCATCCAATATTCCCTTTGGTGCAGCCAGTGGTTTAGTGGCCACAGGAATGCATGACCTGGAAGAGTGTCAGCTGCAGCTGGGGCAAAGTGGGGAAAGGGACCTTTTTTCAATCTTCTCCTACAGGGTTTGAGGTGTGGAGATTATCAGGAGCAATTTCTCAGCTTCTTCGGATCTCTGCGTTCCTCTGCCTTCTACATTAAATAACTGCATGGGAGGAATATTTCACAGAGCAGTACAATTTAAGGGAACAATATAGTATTTTAAAGAAAAGGTAAATTTTAGTCTGGATGATCAAGCGCTTACAAAGACTTTTAAGACTATTCTCACCCAGTCATCCTACTAATAGTTGCCACCAGAGCTATGGACCCGGGCGCAGGAGCAAGAGTTATGAAAGTTCATAACAAATAACTTGTGAATCAGCACAAATCAAAGGAATACTTGCACAAATTTCACAAACAACTACATTGTGAGCTTTTCTCAGGTAACTCACGACCATGAAAAATAAAATCTATTGCGTATAGGAGGTTTCCAATTAATCAGGGAACAGCGACTGACAGTGTAGCGTTAATTGTGGTCTTAGTGAACATGAGAAGTCTTTTTTCTATGTGCAGATGCACATTTTCAAGACAGAAACCACACTTTCATTGGTGGAAAGCACCTGGAAATCTCTGGACACAACTCCACCAGCAACTGTGCTATTTTTCTTTAAGTTTCAAGTATTGTACACGACTACGGTTGCTAGGTAGGACTTGGCTTCCAGCATTGTAACAGTGATGGCTGAAGTCTGGGCTGAACTAAGAAACAAGCTAAAATTCAGAGGTGAAAATTACCTCTGTGGGGGTGGTTTGTATTTGTTAATGCCTTTTTGAAATTATCCTAGATATTTGCTTGAGCAAGGTATCGCCAGTCTCTGCTCTACAGGCATCCTAGCACGTGTACTCTTGTTGCTTTCAAGTTGAGTGTCACCAAGATACTTTCAGGCAACAGATCATCTAATGAAGAACAATATGATGTCAGTGTGTAATGACTTCTTGAGAAAGAGAGTGATGTTATTCAGCAATACAAAGAGACAGTCTCACTTTCTTCTCAGATAAACAACTCAGTAATGAAAGATGGTTTAGAGGTAAAGAACAACTGAAGGAAATTTAAAGGGGCATAGCAACTAGAATGTTAAAAAACCCCAAACATTCATGTTTTAAATATTACTAACAGACAGAGACATTGATTCCATTTCTATTGGTGGGAAATTAAAAAATAAGCATGTAAAAATTCAGATGAGGATTAAAGAAAAAACATTATCCAGTGACACTGAAAAGAGAAGTACCTCTCAAAGCACAACATTTACAGAAGAGCAGTAAAGATTATCACCATACTCATGTTGGGCTCCAAATCACCGTGCTAAACTCACATGTGGATGTAACTGATTAAAACATAGTAGGTGGCACTGGTATATCAGAATTTGGCTCTATGAATCGGGCAACATTAAAAGATTCAACCTGAAAATTGAGCGTACTTTAATACTTGCACAACACACAGCAGTCAGTGTCAGGAAGGCTTAAAGTGTATTTGCGTTCTATTTCTTCCTGTACTTTAAGTTCACTACACTGCCAAACTGTTCTAAACAACTGTACTGTAAATGCATATCATGCCCAAATCCCTGAAAAATCTGTGTATTTTTAAATTCACTTATGCCACCAGCACTCTCCACGCAGTGAGAAGATGGTCATTACACAAAGATGCCATCAGCCATTTGTCAAGAGAATCCATTTGCTTTTACCAGAATCTTATTGTGAGTCTTGGTTTTGTTTTTTTAATGGTGCTAAATAGTCACTTGGGAAAGCCTGTTATGTACAAACAGTGCACACACAAGCTTAATTCTTCAGTTCAACTTCAGACAGGAGTGTAAAATGTAAGCTAGAGTCCAAAGGCAAGGAGATAGAGCAGAGCTCTAGTAAATCTGATGCAAAGCCTAATCTGTCTTTTGTCTGTACAATCTGTGGAATATTTGAAAGGGAAGCAAACATGCCAGCAAACAACCCATGTTACTTGTCTCAAGGGAAGTTCTGAATTTTTGTTCACTCACCCAGACACGGATAGTCTAAAGCAAGACCTTATAAACCAAGTCCTTCAAGGTAGGTCATCTATTTCTCCATCTCTCTCCCCACATCTAGGATGCATTCAGTTCATCAGCAGAATGTACTAAAAATGGTAAGAGTGTAAGAAAATAGTAGATGTGGTATTTATGTCAGCAAAAACTATTTCTAATGCTGCTTCTGTGCACACTCTGTTTCAGAATGCCATGGAGTAGATGGACAGCTTTTGTTGTTTCTTGTCAGTCTGAAGAGCAGTGCCTCTTTCCTGTGTGCAATCCTCCAAACGTTTAAGAGAAGTGCCCTTACTGTTGTTGGCACTGTCACAGGCATACAAACCCAGTTAGCTCGGTGGTAGCTGCCTACTGAGTTTGCGCATTGGTGTGAGACGGAGTCACGCTGACAAAACACCAACCACGAACCTGGGAGACTCCTCATTCACGCTCCCACCCTTCTAATTTATACTTCAAAAGATTATATTAACTGCTAGTAGAACAGAGAACGACTCTACTCTTAGTTGACAACTATTCTATTACCATATCCTTAGCCATTAAAAAAAAGTAAAATAATAATAATAAAAAAAATTAAGTGTAATGCCAGATAGCAAAATAAAATATACAAAAGAAACACCTACGTAATGACTATTACATGCTCAACAGCTCACTCATCCTTCCATGGTACAAATGTCAACTGCTGTTGCTATTATCCCTTCGAGGAAGAGTCCACCTGCCCCACAATTTTCTCATGCAAGAGGCAGATTAGGATACTCATTTTCTGGTGGTATTTTAAGAGTAAAAAAAAAAAAACCCAAACCATTATGCCTTCAAGGTTTTGAGTGCAGTTACAACCTCTTTCCCTTAATCCTTCATCTTCAGTATGGTTCCACCTGTAGCTGAGAACCAGGTTTATGGATTCAATTAAATATAATTAGAGATACAACTGAAGATGATACTTTCTGTACATAATACAAGAAAATGACATAAACCAATCAGCTCAAATGTTGACTTAAAAAACAAACAAACAAACAAACCTTCAAGAATTTATAGAATTATTTTAAATGGACTATCACATTGTTTCTATTATACTACCTACTCATTAGTGACTGTTTTGAAAAGTACCGAGTGGAACCTGGTGTCTGAAATGATCACTATTGAAGAGTTTACCTTATTTAATTTATTTTCAAACTGACCTTTTGTATATTTATTCTCAATACGGTGATCTTTTTCTTTTTGGTTTGTCTACGATGAACCTTTCTATGAACACAGAAACAATGAAAACAGACAGTTTTGAAACACTGCCTTCTATGCTTGCCAGAATTTACTCTACAGTTTAAGAAAGCCCTCTGCTACTTAATGTCTAGTATTTTCTTTGGCCAAGGAATCTTTTGAAATTCTGACCAGAGCTGTGAAAACCCAGACAATGAACAAGCACAGTAGTGCAGCATGTCCAGTGTTTAACTTCAAAAATCTTTCTATGTATTTTCCAGGCTGGCTAGTCTCATCAAGCTAAATTCAAGTCAGCGCTGCCTTTTAAATACGGATCAGGAAGTAAAAAAAATACAGAAATGTTTAATCAGTCAGAATTCTTTCCACAGAAGGTGCAGCAGCTTAATGCCAGTCAGGAGCAGAAAATAACTAAAAGCCCAGTAAGGCAACTTCACTGGATAAGGACACACTCACCCACCTTCTAACTGTGGTACCCAAACATATTGATGGACATCACTTTTCCACAAAAAAAAAAAAAAAAAAAAAAAAAAAAAAAAAAAAAAAAAAAAAATCACTTTGCTATATTCAGTTCTGTTTGAGTTTGGCTGATAAAAGTTCACTTCATGTACTTCTGGGAAGAAATACAATAAAAACACTGCCCCTACATACTCAGGTTCTCTGCTGCCTTGCACAATTGTGTGTATTTTTGCAAAACACGTGTGAACTAGCACAGAGTGCTACTATTCTAACGTGCATTTCCCACCCACCGTGCAGAGGTGTAAACGATGACACACTATGCATGGGAGTAGCGAATCAGGCCCCACATTCATTGTCTGAAGATACATTAGCACAGGCTCCCATGAAAGGAAAAGCAAGGACACTAAAAGCACGGAGGAAAAGAACAATAATGTTTTTCATTGATAATGCTATACATGTTCTTAGTAATGAGTCTCTCTCTCAACTCTAAGTAAAGCATTTGGCATGTTCTTTAGATAGAGCAACAGTACAAATACAGCTGTGTCTATCTGACACACAAGCGTTTGATTTTGGACTTGCTGAATGTTCAGATAGTTGATGAGATCACTTCAGTGTTGCTGCACATAAAAAACAAGGTATCTGCAGCGCGCCTAGTTCTGATATTAATCACTCTCCTCAACAGACTGAGAACCTGCACCAGGGTCACTGCTGTGCATCTCTTCTTGCCCTAAGATATGTTTGCAAAAAATTGCTATTCACCACAGGGGAGCTGGGAGGAGAATGCCTGGGAATTGATGGGCATCAATTGTACCCACAGCTGTGAGTTCTTCAGTTCTGGCTGCCACAAACGTGGTTTCAGGTCTTTTCACAGTTCTTTCAGTGCAAAAGAAATAGGGACTATTCCTTGGTGTTATTTCAGCAGCTTCAGTTTCTCTCCCCATGTTGAGACAGCTGCTGAACCTGTCAGATATGAAGACTGAGCGAAGTGCAAGCCAGGTAGCGCAGTCCTACCATCAGATGCTCTCATCGCTATAGACAAACTTGCTGTGTCAAGCTTTAACATCCAAGGTAGTACATACATCTTTGGTAGATGATTCCCTCGTACAGTTTTCACGCCTTCCTGCAATTCACAGCTAACACTGTGCTGTCGCGTTGTCCACGCTGCATGCCCTCATCCTTTCAGCGTCAAGGAAAGGGAGTTTGGTTCTCATTGCGAAGTAGCAGCATCTTCAATGATAAGACTTAAAAGAAGCAGCCAAAGAAGCAGTAATATAAAGTGTTCTGTATTTGATCTCTGCTATTGCTTGTCCTTTTCAGGAATGTCAGCTTTCATGCCTTACCCCTCTCGCAAAGAAAGTTCACTGTAATTATACTATAGTGGTCACCATCACAAAGTCAACATTTACACATAGTCACTAGATAGTAGCATCCAAGCAACCACACTATTATTTCTACACAGAATAGGAAATAACTGTGGTGACCCTGATACCATTGTGTGGTAAATGTGGCTGCATGTTGACTTAATGTTCTTCACTGTACTGGCATCACAATTATTTTGAGAAAACAAATGAAACTAAAGAATAATAGAATACTTGATAGACAAAGTTCCCCTTCAGAACTCACTACTTTTTCAGTGGCAGAGTAAGACAGAAAATAGGAATCTTAACAGCTATCTACTTGATCAAAGACATATGGAGACACGTAAAAGCACCTGTTCATGTCCATAAGATTAAAATAAAGGCATCGGAATATATGAAAGAACAGTAACTCAACTTCCACTTCTGTAGTTTTTCCTCTTTACATAGATGGCATTCTTAAAAGCCCATCTATTTCCAGTTAATAATCAAAAACGTTCTGTTCTCTCCTTGAATTCTCTCCAAATGATGAAAAATTACTATTTCCTTCTATTTTTTTTCCCCCCAGAAAACAGTGAATCACCTTCTGGTCTCAGTCAGATCGTACCTCGTGTTCCATAAATCTCCCAGGAAAGTGTGGAGTATTTAAGAGGAATGCTCAAGACATTGCAGAAAGTCTTTTTGGAATTGCTTCCGTCCCTGTCTGAGTAGTTTTGTTAGGTCATTAAAAGGGAAAATGATGCTGCTTTGATAAATAGACTACTCCCTTACCTCAGTGTCAGATAAGATGTGAGCAGACCAGTTTTCAATGACACTAGCCTATGATACACGTGATACGGCATTCCTAAAAACCTAATGAAGGTGACAACTAAAAAGAAACACTTGAGGAAAACCCAGCTAGAACTCAAGACAGAAACGAGCAGAAATCACCGCTGACATAAGAGCAAGTATATAAATCCCATTTACATCCATCCTGACAAAGCACATTTGAGAGATAAGCAGCAATAATCCTACATTTTGTAAATTTTCTAACTAGGAAGATACCTGACAATACTGCAGTATCTTTGTTGCTCCAGGAAGACCAGAAACGAGCTCCAAAGCCCAGACACAGACTGGAGGACCCGTCCTTACTTTTGTCTCCTACTCCTTTAGTTTAGTAATTTTATAAAAGCCCCAAGTTTGGCTACTCCACTGTGCCCTCTCAAAGCCTCTGCTCGTGCTGGATGACAATGACATTTTAAGATGCAAAACACCTGGGAAGACAGGAAAATCAGTCAGGAAATACAGAGTCTGTTTTATACTGGGGAAAAAAAGGAGTGTCATTTAGGGATGAATACTGCTACCATGAAGGAGAGAAGCAAGGAAGGAAAGAGGGAGGGAGGAGAGGCCTGCAGAGGCTCTGCTGGCACTGTGGGACCTGCTGAAGTCTCACCATGGCTTCTTTCCATCCAGCAAGCATGCCTGCCTTCCCACCTTCCCTGGGGCACAGGAGGGCAGGTGGGGAGGGGCTGGGACCCCCACGGCCCACATCTACAAATGCCCAACACTGGTCTGTGCCTTGGGTGGACCTGCAGTATCTGAGGCATTTTGGTTCTTCAGGGACTTAGGCTGTCCATGACTGAGCTCCTAGGAATGTCACACTCCACACCGCGTGATTGCAGTGCACAAACAGAAAATACCACACTGGTATTTCAGCCTATTCTTGGACCTCTGCCTAACGTTTCCTTCCCCCTCTTCTTCCCCCTCACTTTTGATAATATTCACTTATATACTAGTCTGTGAAACTGCAGTCGAGCTTCTGAGTTTTATTTGGACCTTAAAATACCTGTCTAATAAATGTTGAAACTATCAAAACTGCAGCTAGCCTAGGCAGTTAAGATCTTTGAAAGTACAAGTAAGAAACCCTCCTCTTTGAATAAGGAAGGAGAGCATTATGTCAGTGCCGGCAACCAGATCAAGCCACAACTAGAGAAGATGCCACAAGCTCAGGCTTGATTTGCTGGGGACAGGGCTGCAGGGATGCTCCACGGCTGGGAACAGTGTTAATCAAAGACTTCTTGAACTCATCACCAGCTGATACAGGTATAAACTGCTGGGCAGAAACGGTCCCACCACAAAAAAACCCAGATGAAGCTATCACATAGACATGAAATGGGTCAGAATTCATGTCCCTGCTTTTCACTCAGGGTCTCTCTCTGAAGCCCTGTTGTAACTGGAAGAGCTACCAACCGCAAGTCCAAGCCAGCCTGAACAGCAGGGACAGCGGGGAACAGGACAGTAGTGGTACCTGCCTGGGCTTTCACTGCATCAGGACAGGCTTGCAATGCTTTCATCTAGTCTTAAGAAGATAAGCTTACCTTCCTTACCAAAAAGGTAGGCTGGAGATATAGCCATCTCTCTTTCTAAGCTTTAGAGACTTGCTTTTATCCAGACCAGCAGTAGAGAAAAGTACCATCCAGGAGTGACAGCAATGCTTTGGGAAACAACGAGAGTCCAGTTTCCCTCCCCTGCCAAGTGACAGCAGTCCAAGCAACTAGAAATGACGATTTCTTTGTTGGTATTCACCTACTGTTTCACCAAGAAGATGGGCAATGTCCGTTGGCAAAAATGATTTGGGGGTTCAGGATCACAAATCCCATTCCTTAGCCACTCAGAAAAAGTCGGTATTTCTGAGTCACGTGGACCTTCTTCCAGGCTTGTACTCCAACGTAGGGTGCAATACTGGGGCACCAAGGCAGGTTCAGGAAGAAACAGCGGCATTTGGATGACCAAATCACTGCCAGCCTTCACAGAAAGGCAACAACACTGGATTAGGCTGGATTTCAAGTTTCCCCACTGTAATAATTTGATGGTGCCTCTACAACCTGTGAAAGTGGCTTCAGCAAATGCCAAGAACCATCCTATAGATGACACTGAAAGACAGCAGAAATACATCATGGTTTGAATATCTCAGAGATGTATGGGATGGGGCATTGCTGGACCTGCTGCTCACGAACCAAGGAAACATGCTCTGTAATATCTCAGTTAGCGATGGTCTTGGCTGCAGGGATCACAACACTGTGGAGTTTGGGATACTGCTGAGCATGCCAAAAACTAGTTCCAAGAGAAAGGTTTTAGACTTCAGAAGAGCAAACTTCAGCTCACTCAGAGCTCAGCTTGAAGGGATCCCATGGGAAGCTTCCAGGGAGGATAAAGGAGCTGGTGAGTGCTGGGAGTTTTTCAAGAACACTCTTCCTAGGTACACAAAACCAGTTCATCCCCTCTAAAGGCAAAGGAAGTGGGCAGAGCAAGAGACTTAACTGTGAGCTTCTGGATCTGCTCAAAACCAAAAGGCAAATGCACTGGAGATAGAAAAGAGGAACGTTACCTGTTGAAAATTCCAAGGGCATTGCCAGCGTGCACGGGGATGGAGTTAGGAAAGCAAAAGCTCAGCTTGAACTAAAATTGGCCAGAGACATCAGAAACTTCAAGAAAGGGTTGTTAACAAGCAGAAACAGAAGGATAATATTGGCCCACTATTAAACAGGAGAGAGGAACTAATCACCAACACCACTGAACACACAGAGGTCCTCAACACCTTCTTCACCAGCGCTGTTGGGTCCCAGGTGATGGGAACAGAAATCCAGGTTGATGCAGACACAGACCTGCCGTCAGTGAAGGAAGAGTTGGTCTGTCAGCTCTCACAGGAGCTTGACAGTATGCCACCCACCCGAGGCCATTCAGAGAGCTGGTTGATGGCACTGCAAGGCTGAAGAAGGACCATGTCACCCCCAAATTGGGATTGTTTAGCCTTCAGAAGAGGAGGCTTAGGGGAGGCCTTAATACCATGTCCCAGTACCTAAATGGTAGCTAGCAAGAAGATGGAGACTACCTCTTTAGAAGAGTCAGATGGAAAAGACAAGGGGTGATGGGTACAAGTTACTCCCGGGGAGATTCTGATTGGACTCCAGAAGAAAATTTTTCACCATGTGAACAATCAGATATTGGAATAATCTCCCAAAGGAAGTGGGGGATTCCTCTACATTGGACAGTTTTAAGGCACCCTGACGGGGTACTGGGCCAGCTCATTCAAACTTTATACCTTTTTTTTTTTTTTTAATCCTTGAAAGGTTGGACTAGATGATCCTTGAGGTCCCTTCCAACCTGGTATTCTAGGATTCTATGAGACCAGTGAAACAGAGGAAGAGAACTGGATAGTTTGGAAGAAGTTCACATCTGGGGCGTCACCTAAACTGAACCTCTAAATATATTATTTATTTTTTTAATGAAAAGAAACATCCCTTCAATGTAGCTGAGAGCTGTTCTGATAATAAACATATCATCTCATGCCACCATTTACAATCCTATTTACCTAGAAACACACAGACACCACAATCTGAGGATTAAACTCAAAACTGTAATTTAGGGTTTTTTCCTGGCAACTAAAAAATACCTTTTTTTTTTTTTTTTTTTTTGGGGGATCTTATTCTCACTGCCGACAAACCGCCTTACTTGAATGTGTCACAAGAGGCAAGGAAGAGAATCAGTCTGCAGCCTTTCTGACAGGTCTTGGATGTCTGCCTTGCACAGAATTGACTGTGACCCCCTCCAGAGGTCATAAAGCATGTGGTTTGCAAAGACATGACAGGGAGGTGTTTTCTTATTTTTCTAGTACAGTGCCCTTTTGCAGCTGGTCCTCATAATAGAGTCCAGCCCGACAGTAGCAAAGGCGAGGCTAATTCTGTTATTTTACTAGTGTTAGTGGAATTGATCTCAGATTTATAGCAATGCACCTATAAATAAAACCTAGCCCTTCAAACATCATTAATTAATGTTAGAACATCAAAACATTACCAAAGATACTTAGCTATAGTGTTTCTACTTGTAAAATAAGCCTCTTAAAGTTGCTTTTTTATGTCTTGAAGTAAAAAGAAATGAGTCTGCAATTAAGCCAGTGTGAAAAGGGAAAAAAAAAAAAAAGAAATAAACCAGATTTGGGACCATAGTGATGATCCTCACCAGTAAACTCTGACCTTTCAACAGAGATGGCAATTTAAGGCATTATGTAAGAGTAAAAGCTGACTCTTTGCCAGGTTATTAGTATAGGCTGCACCCACAGCAGCTTTGCTGTAAGTACTTTCCCAAATGTCTAGATGTACACAGCTTTAATACACACAACTCAAGCTTCTGTAAATCTCTTACAAACATGGAGCAGCATGTACAGTATTCCATATCAGGGATTGAAAGGCTGCATATGGTGCTCAGTTATAACAGCTGAGCTTGAAAAAAAGTGCAGCTTTGCATCTTGCTGAACCTGATACCAAATGAGGCCAACAAAGACAAAAAGGAAAAATAAACAACCAACAAACCGGAAAGGAGGAAAGGCAGAAAGAGAAATGCCTATATTAAGTAGAATTTCTACAATTAAAGTTCTGTTTGCCATCCTGAGGGACTGACAAGTTGCCAAAACAGCGCTCGCTGCCTGCAATTCTCAAGCTTGCTATTTGCAACTGGTTTCCTAAGGTAAAATATCTTCAGCCAGGGGAGAGGGAAAAAGAAAGTATCTTCCCTGCTTGTCCCCGTGTCCCTGCTTGGAGAAGCAAACCAAAACATAATACCTGCTCAAGGAAACCTGGAGGCACTGGGCTAGTTCAAGCCCTCCATTTGAGAGTGACTAGTGACAGCAGTTACTGTTTTCTGTTGTTTCTGGAGTCACCCGGTTTGAGAGATTAAACCCATCCTAGAGGTAGAAAGAAAGGCTGAAAGGAAACAGGAAGGCAGGCTCGAAAGCAGATGTCCCTGGAAACACCTAGAAACTTTTACTTTCTTTTTCCTCAGATGCTAATGGCTTTCTGCAGCTTCTCGGCCAACTTCCCACTCCTCCCTCCCCAGCCCCCTGTTGCTGCATGCCATCCCACAGCTCCAGTATAAAGTTTGGCTTTTGCAGCATGAAGCAGCTGGGCCAAGCTACCAGGGAATGATAATGACCTCAGAAATCTGCTGTTAGCTCGACAACAATAGGGTGCTCAGTCTAGTGGAAAATTGTGTTCATCAGCTAACTCTGCTCAGTTACTAATTGACATTGCCAAATATTTTAAGAACAATTGGAATGCACAAGCAAAAAAAATGAAGATCTTAATCCTCAGACTTAAATTTTTTTGCCTGTTTTGTTCACATTGAGCAGTTGATGACTATCACTGAAAAGGGAAAGAAAAAGAAAAAAAAAGGGGAGGGAAGGAAAGGAAAGGAAAGGAAAGGAAAGGAAAGGAAAGGAAAGGAAAGGAAAGGAAAGG
>JANIJG010006750.1:0-47590 GCA_024611175.1 Megaceryle torquata
TCAAGCTAAAAAGTAAGAACGAGCTGCACAGGCAGTGTAAACAGGGACAGGTATCCTGGGAAGAGTACAGAGATGCTGCCCAGTTGTGTAGGACTCTACCTCTGTCTATGCATTCTTAAAACCACCTCATTTCTAGCCCTTTCATTCATTTTTTCTCAAGTCCAGGATCTTCAGGTCTCCTCATGCTTCTGGTTGAGTTTTCTGCTATGCATCATGCTTATTTCCCTGCCTCTGTTGTTGATAACAAAGTGGGATTCAAATCATCTGGTGCCATCCAACATCATTTTAGTCTTAATACTTTGCTTATAAAGCTTTGCAAGCTGTACTTGCACTCATGGAAGAACATGATTCCCTGATGTTCCCCTGGGACAGTCTATCAGAAAGAGATGTCCTGTTTGAAGGGTTGCTCTGAGATGTTATTCCCTCTGTGATGTACTTTTGAAGGGAGAGGTGTTACCTATAATGGAGAAACTGAATTTTGAGCACTCTGGGATAGTGACAGTGCAGCCAGGCTTCTGTCTAGCCCTCTGGGGTGACATAACCAGATGTTGTTGAATTCAAGTCACACTCTGTACCTGGACTCACCTTAAGAGCTTCACTTCCTTCTAGGCTGTGTGCAGGGAGTTGATGTGCTATAACTTCATGAACACCAAGGTTTGCTTTCAGGTTCTCTGACATTGTTTTTGGGAACCTCTGTTTCTCTGCTGAGGGGTTGAGCCCTTGTTTCAGGAAACACAGTATTGACCCTTCCAGTATTCTACTGCCCTGGCAAAAGAAGTCCTAATATCAACATTGACATCAGACAGATTCCTGCATAGCACTGCAGAGGAGAAATGTTTTCCCACTGCTGACCTTTTGGAGCCTGACTATGTATTGTTGGTTTAAGTGCTGGTCTTCAACAAATCTCTGGAGAAAGCCAGTGGTTTGGAACCATTACTGGAAACAATGTGTAGATAGTTAGTTGGTCATGCAAATTGCATTGTTGCCACACTTATTAAATATGTAATTATCTGCTTTGGAACATTATCACTAGGCCTGCCCTCTACTCCTACCTGCTCAGGGCAGAGGAAGAGAATTAAACAAAATCCTCTGATCCTTCCAGGAAATACACATCTGAAGTTGATGGTCTTACAGGGATGCTGACCAGCTGTTTGTTTATTATTTCTCTGGAAATCTTTGTCTTGTTTCCAATAAAACACTTTCTGTCACAGGTTCACTACATTTCCCTAGGACTAGGGCACTGTTTTTAATTTGTAGTCTCTGTTTCCTGTCCAAACATTGCATTACAACCAGAGAAAGCTTGCAAGAATGTAGCAGCATATTGGGGTGGAAAATAAACATTCTAGGACTATGGCAAGTATTTCCAAAGCAAGCAATACACCCTTAGCAGGGTCAGAATTAAAGTTCATCTGAAAAGGAACACAAACACATGACAGTTTGAGACCGCACAAATAAGATTTCTTACACAAAGCACTCTGCGTTGTGGGGCAGGGGGATCTTCTGCTTACAACAGGACAAAAGGTTATGGCCCATATTAAGCTATACCTACCATGTAGCATTTTGGTCTCCATATATCAGCTGCAACAATGTGTCCACTGCCTCACTGGTCAAATATGTTTAATTGAGAAACTAAAACCATGTGAGGAATGGATGTTTCTCACATGGCTAACGACTGATGTGCTGTCGGTGGAATGTGTATGTGTGAAGAATCAGATATTTTAAGGACAAAACATTCCCCACCTCACCCCTGGAGAATTTCTAGCTTAGCTGACAAAAATACTTTCATGTCAACCTGGATTGCTTTGGACAACCTACTGTCACTTTCTCACTCGATGCTCTGATACAATGTGATACAACAGATCTTAAAGAAATGTTCATTTCTTTTACGTAAACTGTTAAAACCAACATAGTTACCAGGGTTGGCCTTATATAAAACTTTTGTTAATACAGTTGTCAGTCTGGCATTAGCTTTGAATTTTGTGGTCTTTCTACATCTTTGTCAGTGCTGACTTTTTTTTTTTTTTTCCCCTAAGGATCAGCTATCCATCCATTTTCTGTTCCATAAATCAGGTTCACAGAAAAAAAGTCACTTTCTAAAGGTTATGCAAGATCTGCTGTAGAGAAAATGCATGTGCATGCACTGCTATCTATGAAAAACCTCTTGGAGTTTACTCCAAATTCTATTCATTTATTTACTTCTTTTTAAATGGGGAATGAAGTCCAGAAATGCAAATGAATTACAGAGAAGCAGAAATTTTGTGAAATTCAGCTTTGGAGGAAATACTACTTAGTGTTTAAAGATGATTCCTGCAGTTGGAGAGCTGGGCACTGGGTTTGCTGGGTGGCAGGGTGGTCGCTGCCCCACTGACCCCTTTCCCCCAGCTGGGGCGGCTCCGGTGGCATTTGCCTGGCTACGGAGCTCCCGCTGAGGGTTCATGGGCGTTAGCAACACTTGGTTTCCTATTAAATCACAAACCTCGACGTTCCGTTACTCATCCTGGAAATTGCCAGTCATCCCCACCTACGCGAAACGGGAGAACAGGCGTGCGGGGTGGGCTGAAGAGGGGCAAGCGAGGGCAGAGCTTCTGCGTGAGGTGGCGAGCTCCGGCGAGACCCAGCTCCAATAGCCGGCAAAGGCTCGTTACGCATTTTAAGGGCTTTTATTTCCCTGCTCCCCGTCGGTTATCGGCGCACGGTAACTAACGCTCCCTCCGGCACGCCCGCCGTTGGCTGGGCCGGGCAGGGCCTGGGAGCTTCCTTCGTCCGGCGGTGGGCGCCGCGGCAGAGGCGGCATCAGCCGCGGGGGGGCGCTGCGGCACCGGGAGAAACCGCACGAGCCGGGCTGGGGGGGGCACGCCCGCCAGCTCCTCCTCCTCCTCCTCCTCCCCTGCGGCCTCAACTACAATCCCCGCGGTGCTTTTAGCAAGGAAAAGACTAGGGAAAAAAACGGTGATTTTTTTTTTTTTTTTTTTTCTTATTTTACAGAAATACTGTCAGGAGAAACCGGCTCTGTTTCACGTGCTATAGTACAAATTAAAGACGTTTTCAGACTTGTGAAGTTCTGTAAATGCACAGCAAACATATGTATCTATTTATTTATTTATTTATGGACAAATGGGATTTCTTCCGTCTACTGTAAAAAAAAAAAAACAAAACATAAAATAAAATAGACATTTGGTTTGGATGACTATTTTAAGTGGCATTTGAAGGTTTGTGGATAACTGCAGCATACCTGAAGTGATCTCAGTAAATTCAACTTCCCTTCCACTGATCATATTATCCTTGAATTGAAGGGAATTAAGAAGATTCTATCTCAGAGTTTTAACAATTACAAACTGCACATAAAAAAACCAAACCAAACCCAAAACCACAAACCCCCTTATAAATTGTAAATAAGGATAAAAGCAAAGAAATCATTACTTCTGATAGCTATGATCTTCATAAATGTAAGAGAAATATTTTAATTACATTGGGCAGAAGCTACTTTTCTTTTTTATCTAACCCAAAACATTTAATAAAAAGTGATCAACAATATGCTTTGATGGTAATCTCAGATAAGTGGGGGGATCCTCTCTAGTTATATTTTCAAGTGGTCTGGTCATTCCTGAAAGCTTTTCAGGTAATTCTAGCACCCACAGCACCCAAACTAAGGGTTTGTATCTGACTGTAAAGGAGGCTGAAAGCAGTTGCTCAAGGTGTAACAAAGGCAACAGCCACCTGAAGATACTCATTTCCATACACCATTCATGACCAAAAAAAAAAAAAAAAAAAAAAAAAAAGTTAAAGTATCAGAACTCAGTGCTTAAGATCCTGCTATGTACAGCTGGATTCCCATACACCATTTCTGGTAAAAGTCTCCTATATGTTCAGCTACATCTGTCAGAGCTTTCTAGCTAAAAACAACTACCCTATTTCTGAAAGCTATGCCAAGCCCCTGGTGTGAAAAGTAAAACTAACCAAACTCACAATGAAAGGAGCAAGTCCGCATATTACCATCAACAACATTCTCTGTAGTCAAAATGCGCTGGGATGAAATGAGCACACCTGCTTTATATCAATAGGCATTTTAGGTATCATCTTCACATGCAGAATGTCTCTAAAGTCACAACCCTGTGTGACACAGACAGTAAGGGGTTTATTGCACAGTAGCTGGAGCATTAGCCACACTATTATTAAACACAGCCCTACTGACATAGGTCTTACCCATTCACAGGTCATAGGAATGTTTAGTCAGTTTATGCCACTGACTATAAAAAGAAGAGGGCAAAAAAGGCCAGGTGAAGTAATTTTCTATGCAGAAGATTCTTAGGAGTCACAAGACGACCAGAATGGGTTTTCATCCTCAGTCAGTCATGCTTCAGTCCCCCATGCAGATGGCAGGCTTTGTACCAAGGAATGGAAGAGGGAGTGCTGAAGAAAAGTAGACCTGAAATGCACAGGTCTAGGCTTTTCATTGCTTTCCAGAGCTCCAAAGGGACATGGGGAAATGGGATATAAATTGGCTGTTCTGACTCATGCTGGTGATCAGGCAGGGACCAGGTGGTCCTTGTGTGTCTTTACCAAAAATATCACTTACAATAACCTTAATCCTTATTTTTCCCCTGAGTACTAGAGATGTAGAGCAGAGCTGAGGAAAGTCTTTCAAATCAGCCACACTAATGCTGCAGGGAAGTGGGAACATCAACTTTTCTCTCATACAAACCAACAAATGTCTCTCAGTCCCTGACTGATTTTTAGGTGGTATTACTTGTTTCTCTTCACTCCTTACCCCAGCTGTACAGTGCATTAATCTGATTTACACTGAAGGACCTGAGAAGACTTCAAGCTATACTAGAAGGTAGTCTCCTGTCAAAAGTCAAGCAATGATTCAAAAAACAGTATTACCTTTCAACTGAATTTGGAACAGTTACCCATACAAAATGAATGAGGCTGGAAATTTGATCTGGTTTGCTCCATAATAAGCATGGGTTTAGGGTTTGTTTTGGTTTTGTTTTGACTATAATAAGGTAAGATTATACCAGTTTGAAAATATGGAAGTCAGATGCACATTTGTAGTTTCCTGGTTGTCGTGAAGCCTTTTTGAAGAGCAACATCATAGAATCATTTTAGTTGGAAGGGACCTTTAAGATCATCAAGTCCAACCATTACCCTAACACTGTCAGGTTGCCACTAAACCACGTCCCTCATATCTATATGTCTTTTAAATATCTCCAGGGATGATGACTACACCACTTCCCTGGGCAGCCTGTTCTAGGGCTTTACAACCCTTTCAGTAAAGAATTTTTTCCTACTATTCAGCCTAAACTTCCCCTGGTGATCAGATACAGAATGTCCTAGATCTCTAAACCAAGGCTGACTTCAGTGCTAAGATGCAAGAAGAGCTGACTGCTCTGTAAGTTTCTTTAGAGCTTTTGCACAAGTTGAACACTTATAGCATGCCCTTCATACCTCCTGAGTTGGTTTATTCTCATCCTCTTTACTATCAACCCACTTTGGTATCAGCAGTTCCTCACGACAGTCCTCAACAATTTTCCAACAGGGAAACTTACTTGAGCCACTCCATAACGAGTATTCACAAATGTGATACTTTCAAGCTCTTCTGCTAGAGACTTGTGCTTCTATAGTGATCTTTTTATGCTTCAGTAATATATTGGCCCCACTGACTTGCTGGCAAACTTTCTGCTTCTGATGTATTTAAAAAAAAAAAAAAAAAAAAAAAAAGGTTTTATTGTTAGATTTTGCACTCTGGCTCCTCAGAATCTTTTTGGCCAGATTTATTATGGCTTCACATTTAGCTTGCCAGGAGGTTTATTATCTTTTGTATGTTCTTGATTTGGACTCCTCCTTATTGAAGGATGTATTTTTTATTTCTAATAACCTTCTTAGTTTGCTTTTAGCTATACTGGCTTCCTTTCTTGTCCTCAGTTCTCTGTCTAGACTTCAGGAACATTAGACCAGATTCCAAACACTGTCTCTGAAAATGCCAAAACAAAAAGAAAAGAGTACCCAACTTCTCAAATGCTGCCAGAATTATGATGAATGTTTGGTTTTGTTTGGTTTGTTGTGGTTTTTTTTAAGCTAAATTTGAAAGCAAAAAGCATGTATAGCCTGTAGCAGAAAGCTAACATTCAAAGTAACTTGCTCACTCTTAGGTGTCCACTAAAGTCATAGTTTTCCAGGATGAAAATAGAAGCATCTGAAAAGCTAATGGAGAATACCATTTCTGTGGGGAATCCCAGGAGGCAAAAAGATTTAGGTATAGGATTAAGTTCTTCAATATACAAAACATCTACTTGCAGGTCTAAAATGTTTAATCAGATCTTATGAAGTGATGTAAGTTCAAAGAATTTGATGGGAGAATGTACTGCAGTGCTTGGGAGAAAATACTGTCATGTTGATAATGCAAGAAGCTCTGAAGTGAATAATTCTCAAAGCATGTGCATGGAGATGGTGAAGATCGTGCCCTTAAAACAGTGGTCGAGAGGGAATGTGTGATTTAGTAAATCAGTCAAGCAGTGAGCTTTCATTTTGGAGCCCTGGTTTATAACTTACTTAAGGCGTTAATTATAAATGTCTTGGGTATCCATTCCTCACTTAATTAATCTCTACACTTATGTGAAGTGTGAATCCAGATCATAACCAAAAGCTCTTCTAGCACAGGTGGCCTGACTGGAGAAGGGAAACTGCTTCAGGATCCAAACACAGTGGAAATGCAACTTGCACCTGAAGGCTTAAATACTTGTGCACCAGAGATGGTATATTTCAGGGTTTTTACCCAAAAGTGATCTTCCAAGTCTAAGGATCCTGATCTAAACAGGGATCCTCAAAATTACCATAAGGTGTAACTCCCCAACAAGAAGGTTTAATGTGCACCTATTCTGCAGACTTTTTTGAGTAGGTTATGTTAGCTCATGAGGATTCATATAGTGCCTAGACCTGCACTGTTAACCAAGCAAGACAATTGAAAGCTAGCATGGATATCTACATTATTGTCCTTTAACACACCTATAACCTCATGGTATCTTTCACTGTACAGTGGCATTAAATGTCTAGTTCAAAGAATGTTGTCCACTGAATCTTCATGATGAGAAGAAAAGGAAGCTGGAAACAGTAAGAAAGGCAACATGAAAGTGAGAGAGAACAGGGATAAAGGAAGAACTAGATACCAAGAAGAGAGAGATTCTGAGGGGGGAGAGAACAAGGAAAAGCAGCAAACATGTTAAAAACAATTAGATTGATTTAAATGCTTCAGAACTTCAACTTTTTTCATAAAGTACATTTAATGGCAAACATGACCAGTTTCACTGTACTATGCAAAGCACTCGTTAATTAAAAATAAACCAAAACTTAGATGTCTGTCCACATCCCAGTCTTGTTACCTGTGTAACTTGATTTTTAAAGATTTATGATGTCTTCTAGTGATGAGCTCACATAGAATAAAGCATCAGTGGATTTAAAAAAAAAAAGAAAAAAGAGAAAGAAAAAGCTTTTTGAATTACCATTATTCTTTTCAACCAACTGCAGCATGGCTATTCTTACTATGATTAGTTTTGCAGGTGAGTTAAAGATATGATTCCATTATGAACTCATCAGGTTATGGGAGCTCCTACATCTATCATTTATGCAATCTGTTTAATATTGAAAAGGTAGAGATGCACACACATTATTGCAAAGCATTATTAACCACTATAACAACGTATAAACCTTAGATGGTAGCAGTTATTATAGTTTTTGAAGATTTTTCTGGTTTAGTTTTCCTACACACAGCCAAGCTTTAATTAAGATTGCAGTTAACTGAGGCATCACAGACTATGTCTGGGTCCCTGTTTCCATTTGGAAGTTCATATGTGCCTATCTTCTCGAGTACTACAGCACAACAGTTTTCAGAAGTTAAAATTTTGTAGATGAGGGATTATTATATGGAATATCACCCCTAAAGGACTGACAAACAATATTTCTCAGATACTACAATCTTTGCCTGCAGACTCACTGAATTTGGCACTGTAACTCCAGGTGAAGGTCATGCTTGATGAATAATCACAGGTTTAACATCCTCAGTACTACTTCACTTCTGCTCAACATTTGCACCAGATAAAGTGTATTTAAATAACTGAGTTAAGTAGGAAATACTGTTATTGAATGAAACAGTGAATAGTTTTATCATTATGATATTTTCCTGACTGTGACTGCATAAGTTTTACTACTGCTATAAAGCTATATTTTTACTATTATTATTCTAATAGACAATAAAACATCTTTTCCACTTTTTGAGCAGAACTAAATGTTTTACAGAGGCATCTGTTTATAATTGTCAGAGGTTTGGCTTCACAGCAAGTGCGAAATCACCAATAAGTAATGGAAATTCAAATTCTAGTCACCCTTTTTATATAGATACAAGTTGGTTGATGATGCAGAAGTGCAACATAGAAAAAAAAGGCAAGGGGCTTGCCACCAAGGACCTAGGTAGAGTTCATCAGATAACCTAGAAGAAATCTCCTTCACAGATATACAATTATTAAAATACAGAAAAATACACATTTGCCATATTACCGTCAAGACTGTTGAAAAAAAACTAGAGATGCACTTTTTAATAGCTTAACACTGGAATACAAATAAATAGTAACTATTTTTACTTAATTAAAAGCTTCTGATTTGGGTTTGATTTCCTAGCTTTTAGCAACTAGCTTTTGAGTTGCGAACACCTGAGAATGCTGTTATTTTTATCTCCTTTTTTTCCAAAGTTAACCAAAACCTAGACTTCTATATCTAATTTCTTCTCCTTGCTGTAGGCTCTGTGTGCGCACACACGTATAGAGGATCATAGATTCAGCTGGCTTTTAAAGACCCAAAGTGCTTCAGTGAAACAATTTTTAATGTCATCGCCTTTAGGACTCTTTCTGATGCAAGAAACAAACTCCAGCTGTGTTGTAAAATTACAAAGCTGAAGTGAATCTCAATTTTATTTTGTTTGGAACCCAGTGGACAATCTTTGGTTCAGAAATCAACTAGATAAAGTATCATGAATTCATGGATCTTGAATCTCCTGTGATTAACCAATTCAGGTGTGGCTCAAGCACGAAGGCAAAGTCACGCAACAGCAGCTATGTCACAGTGATGTCAGCCCTATGGTAATCCGCATATACGGTAAGACAACGGAGCAACCTAGTAGGGAGCTTTGCTCAATTCATTGGTTCATCCTCACCATTGGAGGGGGACCTGGCTCCTTCAGAGTGCTGCTGGTACCTGACACATGAAAAAGCTTTCCTGGAGCATTCTTCACAGGTTTGGCTTTACACCTCTCGGTTCCTTCAAAATTTCCTACCAGAGCAGCAGATATTTTAACAATCATGACATTTTTCACTAGCAGGCTATGAATATTCAATAAAATATATTTCCCAAAGTATTTCTTACCCTGGTCTTTTTTCCTTCCAAATTAAATTAAAAATGAGGAAAAAGTCACATCTGCTTGCTCTACATTCACATTTTCTAACTTTGTTGGTGGTGTTTTTCATAATCCTACAACTATTCAATAATCACAAGAAATCCTGGGCTGCATCTATTAGACTTCACATTTTTGTTCTGCCCTACGTGCTTACCCTTAAGGACTTTAAAGAGGCCCAGAAAGTAGTAACCATTACTGCTGTATGTGTCACATTAACCTTCTTTTTGTGGCTGTTTGACAGGGTATAAAAGATGGTGTAAGTTGTACTAGCCTGACACAGTAAGGAGTTTCAGTACAAAATTTATCAGAAAAAAATTACTTTCATTCCTTGATCAGACTTCTGACCAGAGAAACCAGTGACTGCAGAAGCACAGGAACCAAGGACCATGTTGATGACCAGCTGCTGTATCTTAAGATTTATACTTGGGCAGCAATGACAGTCTTGTTTTACCTCTACTATATCACCTGAATATATAAATAGATTAGGGCTGAGATCCTACAGCACTAGGATCTGGAAATATTCCTACAGAAGTCAATGGAAGTCTTAACTGATTATTTTAATGTACGTTGGACCAGGTTCAAGGACAGTGAAAGAAAAGGTTTTGTTCCTGTGAATACCTTAGGCTTATTCTGTCCGCCACTCTAATGCTATAATGTTTTGGGTTTTTTTTCCAAGAATTTAACAGGAACAAATATTTGTATAGGTGTAATAGAACTGTGCTATGGGGAGATGTTGAATTACAAAATAAACTGCATTCCTGACAAATTATAATTACTGCCCAGGAGAGGCAACACCAAGAAACTGCTTCCTTTCAATTGTGGGAACCAAGAGTGTGCTGTGCACCTGATCAGAAAAAAAGAAATAAATCTCCCAAATAAAAAATTCCCACAGCCAGAGGACTTGCACAGATTCACACCACTGCTTGGGATTTCAGAGTTCTGCACAGATGTCAGATAGAGGACTGGGATAAGAGGGACCAGTGCCTGGTAATTTTGGTTACATGAGCTGACATAAAGGGAATTTTAGATGAGAAACCCCCTCAAAACCCAAGGCCAGAAGTATACTTCCCATTTACCAGAAGTAATCCCTTCCACTTCACATGATACAGCTCCAGATACTTATAACACATGAAAAGGGCAGGGTCTGGCCTTTTCATGTCTTGCTTCTTCCACAGTGCTAAGAGTTTCAAAGTTGTGCTACCATCACCTCAAAATGTTAAAAACCCCTCAACTGTATGTCAAGCCTCAAAATTCCTGAGATAGGCTAAAAAGTAGACTTTAAAATAATAAATGCTTGGGCTCTTTTAATTTGCCTACCCTCTTTCACAATATGTAAAGTTCACATATTTCAGATTTTTCCCTAAAGCCACAAGGGCCAAAAATGTATTTCTTTTCCAATAAAAACTGAGATTCTCTGTTGGAAAACAGATTGCAGTCCACATTGTGAAACTCATGAAGCTGGAGGGTTCAGCAAGGTGACAGACTCCAGTCAGATGAGAGCAAGAGGTGGGTGGCCATCCAGAGTTAACCAGGGGCTGATTCTTCTTAAAAGCCAGACAAAGCTAAATTAGAGCCAAGGTTTGTTATCTGGTAAGCATGACATGAGATCACATTCGTACCCTTTGCTACTGCATCCTGTCATACAGACAGGACCACAGCTGCCATCCAACCCTCAGTGCATGCACACACCTACCCCAACATGTCTAATTCCTCTCATCCCAGCTCTCACCAGGCTGACAGGGATTGATGTGCTCTTCCTTTCATTCATATCCATAGTCTGCCCAGGGCCTGCCCACCTCCCTGGAGAGTGCAGGGTCTCTACACAGAAATGGGAGCACAGAGTCACCTTGTGGGGCCCCAAAGACCCTGTGATCACTCACTCCCCCACCAAGCCCAGAGCTTTCACACTCCATCTGCCAGAGCAAAAGCCTCCACATACTTTAGGGTTTACAAACAACTCTCCAGGGAAAAATAAGAGTTGAAGTGCACAAGCTGCCTCTGTGAATGGGTCTTCAACAAAAGACAGATGCATATGAGGTTTAAGGTTGTGGATTGATAAAATGGGCAGGTACATTTCTGTTTCGTGACCAAAGTGGAGCACCCTTGGGCTTAGGGCAAAGTTCTCAGAGATGTCCTCAAACTTTCTCAAACAGTTTATAATTTTTCTCTGAATCATTGGAGACAGTTAAACAGCCTGTCTGTCTCTCCTCCATCCCATATGCAATTTCCATTTGATCTTGTCCAGATATGCAGTTAAATAAAAACAAGTTTCTCAGCTCCTTCTTTCTGAGGAGACTTTGTTTCCCCAGCCACTCCTGATTTTTCATTTTTCTTATCTGTGGGAGAAGAAGGATAGACTCTGCACCTATCCACCTCTTGGATAAGCTATAAGAATTGGTTATCATAGCTTCAGCCAATCTCTTGTCCTTTACCCATGATTCCATCTAAATGGATGAGTAAGGCTTACTGATACACCATTATCCCCAACTTCTCATCTGGAAAAAGATCAGAACCACCACTAGAATGCTTTAGCAATAGCAGGAGCTGTGCTGAAAAACTACCTGTATTGTATGGAGATCAAAATCTCCCTAACCAGACAAAGGTTGAAGCAATTGCTTTTCTCTTGTGCTGCTAGAGCGTCTTTCAGCTGACCACCTCTCACTTTTCTCTGTAACAGCCCCATTCAGACAGGGTCAAATGCTACAGTCAAAAATGTCCTACATATAATCTTACATATTTGTCCTCACGGTTCTCCCAGAAGCAAGGAAGGGCACCTTTAAAATAAATGGAAAACTGATGCAGAGAGACCGAGTAGCACAAAAAAGGTCACACAGGACAGCTGTGAGGTAGCAGATTAGGCTCTCAAAAGCTGCTCTTGAGTGCCTCGGCCAGTCAACCACTCCTCCTTTAGTCAGGTTTGGAGACAGGAGATGATTTCTGAACCCCCTTTTAAGTAAAAAGATAAACAAGTAAAGCTTTCAGATCCAAGACTCAAGCCTTAAGTCTCTGCAGAAGCTCAGTTTGCTCCCATTTCAGTTATGAACTGATCAAGAAAATGTTCTGTTCCACACTTTTCACTTATTCAACCCCACACAAAGTCACTCAAACCAAGACATCCTCACCAAAGAGTTGCCTACATATTTCATTTATTTCTCATTCCTTGGATGTAGCCCTCACCCAGATGAGACTGAATCATGTAAAGAAAAAAAAAAAAGGCAACACTGATTGTGAAAAAAGGAGAGAGGTGGCAGAGGAGAAATGCCATTTCCCCCTCCCCATTTTCTGTAAAATCCTGCCTTTGCAACTCACTTTAGAAAATGAAAGGACCATGGGTTGCATTTAGGATGAAGTTCAGCTTCCTCTCAGCCTCCACCTATAGTTGATAGCTGAACCAATTCTTTAGTTCAGCCAGTTTGTTAACACTCAGCTTGCCTTTCTAAGCAAAAGTACACCAAAGACAATGGGGAATTCACACTTTGGGCTGGAAAACAAGTATCTAAATAGCTTTCCAACTCAATGAGGCACTTTAAGCTTTTCATTAGCAGTAATTATGTAAGAAGTAGAGGTAATCACTAGAAATTTTAGATTTTAAAGAGACAGGATGCAAAATGAATTTAAAGTTAGACACTTTGTACATTAAACCAAGAAACAGATAGATGGAAGCTATTGCTATTCCGAATCACTGTGTTGAAAAATTAATTGCCTTTTTTTACCTTAGGTTGCTTTTTTGCAGCTTTTGACTATTAAAGCACAAAATTTTCAGGTCTGAGGTGCTATTAACAGGACTCAATGAGGTACATGAAGAGAAACATCATGATGAATTAGCTCTCTAAATTGCCATGCAACAATTAATTCATTATTTCAGACAGGGAACAACAAAAATCCTGTCTTTTGGGAAAAAAAAAAAAAAAATTCCTTCATTCTTCCTATCTGCTACATCAGGCCAAGCCAACCCAAAAAAAGCTAGAGATTTTGGCTACTAATGTAGAAATCAAAGTCTTCTATCCCAAAAGTGCTTCCATGTAGGAGGATTCTGAGCAGTGACATTTATAGAATGACAGCTCTTTTGTAAGGTGCTGCCTTTCTCCCCAGTAATATTCCAGGAGTAGCAGAAGAGCTGTAACACAGCTGGAGGCCTTTGGAAACCATTCTGATTTACTGAAGTAGCTCTGTAGAGGCACTATGAAGCTGATACTTGTGCTCCTTCAAGAGCGAACCTGTACTTAGAAAATTCATCTTTCATTTTTGCACCAAACAGGTCAGAATCCCTGAGGGACCTTGGACTTTCAAGATGCAATGTTCCAACTTTTTGAAGGGTTGTGATGTACAAAGCCAGTCTCAGCACTCACTGTGAGTGCTGATACCAGGCTTTCCACCCAGCATGCTTCCTTACTCCAGGGCAGCTATAGCCTCATTAGGAACAAATGCCGATTGTGCCCATGAACAAACGTTGAGGAGGAGGGTGAAGGCAAGCAAAGACTTCTGGAGCTTTCGCCCCATGGCTTGCATCTCTGTGGAGACAAGCTACTTATTGGCTACACAGATCAAATTCTTAAGAGGTATCTGGGCCTTTAAGCAATGTTTCACAGAGAGATGTAATCAAGGGCTGCTATCAAGATGGAAGTAAGTTGCTGATGGGAAGCAGACTTCCTAAACATAGAAATGTTATTCTTCACAAGGAGAAGGACAACCTATTTGAATTTACAAACATACAGATTATTTACAGAGCAACCAAGTCATCTGTAACGGGACTGTTCTTTAAATGCCACTGCTGTCTATCCAGAGGAACTGGGCAACATGATTATTCTAGACTGGCAGTGCCGAACAAGTAAGTACAACATAGCACATTAGCTTTCTTTATCAATTTTTAATTCAGGAGTTGAGAGTTTCAAATGGACTGAGCAACTGAGGAACACGTTTGAAAGTATCAGCAGGACATGCTCCAAAATCATGGAGCACATCAAATGTTTTGCTCTGCAGAAATCAGAGGAGGCCAAGTCCTCAGCAAACTCTGCTAACAAGTGTAGCTCATTTGGCTTTGAGAGTGATACACACTGATATCTAGCAGCTGCCAAACTGTCCATAATGGCTTTAAAATACACTGTAATATAACAGGATGAAAGTCACAACATATTGTTACAGGGCTGCAGAAGCTGAAGTTTCATGCTCAAGCTGCAAGTATCTGCATTCTTTAGAAATGGATGTGACTTCTCTTCCTGGCCATGCCAGCAAAAGACCTTTGTGAATATAAGGCACAGGAGAACCAAGGCTCTATAAATGTGAAGTAATAAACTTTCCCTACCTAAATAATATAAGGGCTGCATGTTTCTGAACTACAAGCTCTGATGGTACAAGTTAAAGCAGAGTATAAGTTAATTCATTCAGGGGCTGCTACTCGATAAATAATACATAAAAACTGTAAACGATACTTCACAAAAGGCATACATTGAGTTAAATAATGTAGACTCTCCTCAAATATGGAGAACTGCCTGCTTGCAAGAAGCCTTTAGTTTTGATTAATCATTTGTAATCTGATCAAATGGAAGAAAGAAAGCTGCCTGGTGCAAATGACTGTTTTCCCTTTCTTAACAGCTGACCCAACAATTGGGCACCCTTCTGGGTTGAGGAACAAATTAATATTCTTCAACTGTCTTGAAAGCATTTAAAGACTGGAACAGGCTGCATATGGGGATATAGCTAAAAGTGGGTTAAGTAGTAAGCAATTAACTGCATATAAACCATGAATCAGTCTGTTTTGATGATAAGACTGTAATTTCAGCTTTTGCTTTTTCAGTATGTTTCACAAACACAATAGGCAGGCTTATACTGAAATCTGAGTAAAATAAAACTCTTCTGCTGGGTGAACTTTTTTTTTTTTTTTTTTTCCTTACTGCTCTGTAGGAACCAAGACAAAGGTTCAGCGCAGCACTGCAGACACTTTCTGAAGTTGTGTTTGTATGCTCAAGCTCTTCAAAAAACCCGAGGAAAAGATTCACATTAACATTTGAGTGTCCCATTGGGAAATGAATGACATCACTAATATGATCAGCAGATCAGACTTTCTATGTGATATCATACTTTTAAGTAGTTCAATGTGATTGTCCCTAAAATGTTGAGGAGTATTAAATAGATGATTTCTTCTAGGTAAAATTTCCCTCCCTCCTATATTGAAAGTAAATTTTGTATTTCATGATTGTTTGTCAAGTTTGGAGGGGGTTTTATTGTTATAATAAATATACTTCTATCTGAATTCATGGAGTAAAATTATTTCTGATGTTTAAAAAGGAGACTAGAGGCAACATGGAATTTCAAGAACACCAAATGAAGACTACATCAATCTAAGGAATGCAAGAAAAAAGAAACACTAAAAAACTCTTCAGATTAATCTCAGAATTTCTGTCCCAAACTATTTTAATAGGAGCCATTATATGGTTCAACACACTTGCACTCCTTGATTTGAATGACTGTGCCAGGGGCCTGGTCTACATCTTGATTAGTAACATAAAATATGATCAAACACATTGGGTTACATAGGGACCAGTGTTAAAAGAAAGTTAAATGAAAAACGGGTCTAGCCATGGTTGTTTTAGCCACTAATCACAACTTCAGGCTAAAATGAACAAAAACTTTATAAGGATTGACCAACATTTATATTTTTTTTTTCCCCCTATCTCATTATTTTTATTCTTTGGGCTTTCTCCCAGTTTCATTCTACTCAGAAAATTTTGTGTTAAAAAGTGTCCTCTGTCTGTCTGGAGAGAAAGGGTAGAAAGGAGTAGTTCTAGGGGGACCTGTTCACTGAGGACAGTTGCAGCACTGAAAATTGTGATAGATCCCTACATTAATTTTGTCAGCACTTCATGAGTGAAATGCATCATCAAATTGTGAGTATTTCTTTCCTAGTATGTGCAAACAGATGAATACCCTTTCTGCAAAGATGGAATCAAGGATACAAAGGAAAAAAAATGTTCAAAGACGCAACCTTCATCTGTTTTTCTTTAGCTTCTTAAAACTTCATGGCTAACTTTTGATCTCTAGCTTTCTTACTGCTCCTACTCCATTACATAGGCATACACCTCCAAACCACTAATGACAGTTGTTTATAGTGCAGTTGTGATCCTGGCCTTAGCAGTGTCTCACAAACAGACCATGGCATTTCAGAGCATTAGCCGTGGTTAGGCTGAGCCCAAAGTGAAAGCTCAAGCTCTTACACAGTGTGGTAACAGAGGTTCTGGCTCCATGTCTGGAGCAAAGAATGAAGACTTTCTGGCTTCAGTTCACATCAAACTGCTATAAAGTAGTAACACAACTGGGCCACTTAGTCATCTTCTGTTCCAAGAATGGTTTTCTCCACTTGAGTAAAACTAAATGATCAGATGATTTAAAGGATGGATACATCAATTCCCGATCACTTCTCAAGTTCTTCTCTGCATGCTGATATATGGATATGGCTGTGGAGATTGGAGCAGGCTCAAGATGGACCATCTATACTATATTCTTTCTAGTCATAGCAATACATGAACCTGTATTGCCCAATATTTGCATTTAAAATAAATTTTATCATGCCTACTACAACCATGTTACGCCTGAGTGAGTTTCAAAGACGTTCTGATAGCAAGAGCTAGCAGTGTTTTAGAGCTGATCCTTTTCCTTACCACATATAACCACAAAGATGGCTAGCAGGAAAATGAACTAGATGGTTAGTACCTCAGTTCTGGTTTACCAGTGGAGAAATTATCTTACCTTGATAGCATTTTAAGGAAATATTTACAAAAGAAATAGAATAGACACACAGCCCTTCAGGCATTTCTCTTGTAGAAAAAACTTATGATGCTCGATAGGAATTTAATAAATACATTTATAAACGTTTACTATATTGGAGTAGACATCTAATAGACTATTCTAGAGTGGAATAGAATTATAAAGGCCTGCAGCTACTATGCACTCATGCCTCCAGTGGAGAAAGGCCAGCTAAGAGACTGCTGGCATAACACAGAATGAAATAATTTTCTCTTTTTAACCATCCTATAGAGTCCTATATACATGTGATGTAATTCTCTATTCAATTCCATGGAGAAGGTATCATTTCCTATTAGAGACCACTGGGTGTTTGTATGAGGTTTCCTTTCACAGCATAGCCAGAAAATTAATTTTCTTCATATAAACTAAATGGTGTAGCTCTTTTTCCTCTGAAGTCACATGATGTCTGTCACCACAAAAACAGCCTACATGCAGCTGTATCTTGTTTTGGAGTCTATACTTTTGTATATGGTTTCTAGATGGAGACGAATATCACTGCAACAGAGCTATTTAACTAATATATGGTCACACAATGATTAATTTCTTTTTTGAAAATCTGTGGCATAGATCCCCATATGGTAAAATAATAGGCTGAAAGATTAGCTACCACCACCATCTGTTACTTGTCCCCAATTTCACTCCCTCTTTCAAGGGCTAATTGCAATTTCAAAATCTTTCACTGAATGAGTCTATTTTCTTTCAAGTTATTACCTAGATGACTTCAGTAATTCTATATAGATGAGGCCTGAAAAAGAAATGCTGAGAGCAGTGAACGTGTATAATATATTTGCATAATGCAGTGGAAGAGAGGGTGCTGTGAGAGGCAGCGCACAGGGCTGGCGTCTTGCTTCGCCCATCAGCGTATACAAGAATGTAACTCCATTGCCTGTTTTGGAGTCACTCCAGAGAGTCATGCTGCTAAAAAAGAGAAGTGAGGTCTTCATTGTCCCATTTTTTACTGAAGTCATCCATTGTGTACAATGGGTGAGAGATAATAAAATATTTTTACTCTTTTAGTATGACTATTTATAGCGTTACGTTTTCTTTAGATGAGTATTTATGTCTATATAGGTGAACTTATTATGTCCCAAGCATAGGAAAGTAAAAGGTAGACGGAAGAAAGGAAGGATAAGGAAAGCCAAACAAAGAAGAGCAAGCATATCTGGGGTAAGCATGAAGGGGAAATCAGCAAAAGAATGATCAAGATTCCCCCAAATTTGTATGACTGACAGGCTCTAAGTCAAATTAATATGTACTATATCTTTGGCATGCAGCCCTTCAAACACATGCCAACCATTGCTGAAGAACTGTTGCTGCTTGAAGGCTCGGCACTGCTGGCACAGCAGACACCAGTTGCACTGAGCTGTGCAGTGCTTTGTGATAATCATGAATCATTCTCAGTGGATCAAGGTAAGGCAAACAAGCCTGGTTTTAGTTGTAAGCGAACATATGTATTCAGCCTGTGGCAAATCCTGCTGTAAGCAGGAAGAATATCCACACCACTTTCTTTTTTTGCTATGGAAGACACTATGAAGGCATAAGCAGCTGCATCTCCACTTTTTTACCGGTGGCAACATTGGAAACTACTGTTATTTCTGAAACAGAAGTAGAAACAAGTAGCATTTCTGATAGTGGCCCTATTGTGATCCCATCTGAGTGGGGAAAAAACCCCAACAAACCAACAACTTTCTGCTTTTGGACATTAGATAATCTTATGTTTAGAGGTGCCTTCTTCACTCTCTCTGAGCAAGTTCTAGCTGGGGACCCCCATTAAAGTTTTCCCCATCTAAACGTTAAAGCTATATCTACAGCATGGCATGAATGAAGAGTGACATTTTTCTATGATATGGGTAAACATGCTCAGCTACTTTAGCAATGAAGTGTTATTTGATTATCTAATTTCTGGTTTGGAGTGAGCTACTATTTTATTCCAGTCTATCATTAAAAACACTAACACAGGCAGATCTTGCAGTGCAGATATGCTTCTTTTTACACAAGGATGGAAAAATACTTAACTTGCTGCTTGTTGCTCCATTCTGTCAGGTAGTGAATGCTAAAATGTCACGAGTGTCCTCCATTTGCTCTACAGGCTGCATCCAGTCACATGTGAATCTGAGCCACTGAGGTGTGGGTGTATTGCAGCTATGAAATCTCACTTCTCCTGAGCCTGGTCTTGGGTCCCATTGCCTGCAACATGCCCTGTCAGCTTTACTTTCTAAATCAGACCTCGGGCATATGAAAATGACTTCCTTGCTTGTAGACTGGCCAGCATATACTCAGGAAGCAATAAACAAAAAATCTGAAGAGGTACTTCAAGCCATATGGATTTTCTAGATCGATCACTTCCGCTGTTCACTATAGGATATCAGGCCAGATTCTCAGTGGCAGTAAATCAGTACAGCTTTGCTGTGCGTGACAGAGCTGCCCCAAAACTAAGCTACTAGTATTTGTGTGCAGGAACAGCCTAAATGTCACTTTTAAGTCTGGCTCATGATTCAGAAGACCGTAACTGTTTGACACAGCCCATGTATTTGTTATTTTAGGGGGCTGGTTGGAAGGAGATGGCAAAGGTTTAGGAGTCAATGATCTCCATCAGCTCTACAAACAAGGCAAGACTGCTGGGCTTTGTTTTCTTTTGGGAACCTTCCAAGCATCAGTACTTTGCAAGTTACCCCCATAGGCAATTCAATGTCTGTTTCAAGTTAATGTGCTTTGTTTTTCAGGCCACAAATAAAATCAGAACAAAGTAAAAGTTCAGAATTGTTTGAAAACAACCCAAATTGTGTATCGTGTGAAAAGAAAGGTAAAAAGAGGGTCAGGGAAGCTGAGAGTAAAAAGGGCATGGGATAGGGAAAATCTCTCCAGAGGGGGAAAAGTGATTTTTAACACACAGAAAAAGAATAAACTGAAGAGATGAGAAAAAGATAATAGAAAGTCTACATAAAAATCACTTTGAAATACTCCAGTTCCCTTTCTCCTGGTGAGGTTCTGGTGTTACTCATAAGAGAGTCAAAGGGACTGAAACTGCTAGCTCTTGTATTACCATTGTATTAGAGGCACATGAAGCAGAGGACAGCAATACAATCATGATACCACGCCAAATTCTGGCCTTGATTACAATTCAAGTAACTTGTTCAATGTGATCTTTTAGTTCTCTGATTCCTGAAAATCTATAGAAACAATGGATGACTTGCATTAATCAGATATCAAGCACACTCATAACTTTTTTAAAATCAGACATAACCATAGAAGGATCTAGAAGGAAATTTTTCCATAAAAGCAGAGCTGTTCAGGGAGCTACCTTTGTTTCCAGATCTGCGAACATGATGCTGTGTTAGTTAGTTTCCTCTCTATCTTATACTTTCTTTCATCCCACAGCTCTTTTCTCAACCATGGCAGTAGAGTTAAACTGGTAACTTGGTGTTTGGAAGAACCAGTTTTACAATTCTCCCTTTGCAAATATGGAACAAATCTGGGGACATTGGTCCCCATCTGTCAGGAGATGATTACATTTTCCCTACAACATACACAGAGCAAAACAAACAAACAAACAAAATGCATACTTCAGTGACAGGCTTTGTTAGTACCTTTTCTGGATTAACACTTTTTCTGTCCTGTGTTGGAAGTATTGCTTTGTGAAATCAGCCTCAAAAATTTCCATTGACTACCATGGAAACTGCATTGGGCCAGTAGTAGCCATAGTGCTGCCAGATGGTAAGAAGCTATGCATATGACTGTGATAGAGAATTGCTCACTGAATACTAAATTTGGATGAGTGCATTTGATCCAAAGTAATCAGAGTTGAGCACAAATGCAGACAGAGAACCGCCTCCCACACAAAGCCTAGTTAAAAATGATGCAAATACTTTGTGAGAAATTGAAGTAGGGTAAAATTGTATTCATTGATACAACCACTTATCCACTTTCAGTGGGGTGGTTTCATCCTTTGACTCACTGGATGGATTCATCTTCCCATGAAGATATGCAAAAGAAAGAAAGAGGTATAAAAGACAAAAAAATTATTTGACTAATATGAATGCTGACCAAAGGAACTGTCAGGCTCAAAGAACTGGAAATCAGAGATGAAACCTTTGAAATTCATGTTACCACTTCACAACTAGTTCTTATCAGTGGTGACCCATAGCCAATTTATAATACTTGGCAGAGATTTTGGCTGACTCCACAAACTGGATTTGGGTTCTTAATTCAGACAAGAGATTGTTGACATCAAAACTCAAACCTGCCCTCTCAGGTAGTTGGAAGGAATGAAAATCTAAATATTATTTGTGACTCTGAAAGAAATTATAATCTTGTCAAAAGACAGAAATTAACAGGGCCAAAACTTCCTTCCTACACTGCTCTGTTTAATAGTAAACCTCAGTGCCTGGATATTACAATGAGGACAGCCAAAGAGAAACTGAAGATAGATTAATGTGTTAATTATCACCCGGGATAAGAAAGTCAGTAGAACAGAGAGAGATTTCTATTGCCTCTGTAAAATTTTTGACTATGCTTTGCACAATTTATTTGTTTGTTTATTTTTGTTTCTTTGTTTTTCCTCTGAAAACAGCTCAGAAAACCCTGATTGTGCAGAAAAGCAGAAAAAGCATAATAGGCCTTACCAGAAGAGAAAAATTTACAATGTCCAGTTATCACCTTGCCCAAGCATTTTATTTACTTTGTAAGCGGTGGAGAAACAGGTCCTTACCTTTCAAAAGATCTCTTGCAAAGAGATGCAATGGAAAAACAAAGCAACATTTCAGACAGTTTCATGATAAAGTTTCAAGCTTTTCTTGTATAAGTAAGAAGTAGTGGTAGACAAGAAGAGAAGCATACAACACTCTTCTTTTGGGTGATTTAAAAAATAATAAAAAAAAAGGAGCCATATCAGTAAAGCTGCAATTGAAAAAAAAAAAGAAAGCTTTACACACCACAGATACAGCTGGAGGAGTGGTCAACAAGGTGTAGTTAACAACAGCTTGAAAATATTTCTCCACACCCAAACTGAATGCATGAAGGAATAGGTTTTCACAGTTGCTCCTAAAACTAGTCTGAGGATGATCTTTCCAGATGCACCTACCCGATGTCTACAGGTATTTACTTCCACAAGAAGAGACACTGATATAATAGCAATATTGTGCAATGCAAATCACACTAAACCATTACTTTTTTAAAGTTCAGCAGCTAATCTTGCATGGTTGCTTACAAATGCAGTCAGAGATCACACTGATCGCAGCAGTAAACTGAACTCATGTCTCACATTGGCTTGAAGATGCAGTTTGACAAGCACTGCTGCTTAAACAAACCTGAGCATGTCAGTTATTTTCAAATTATTTACTTGTTAGTCACTCACAACATAAAAGCCAACAATCAGTCATTAGCATGCAGCAAATTTTCCCAGGGTATTATGTATCATGTTAGGACAGTTAGAACTCACCACTATTATTTATTTACGCCACCATAAATTATTCTTCTCAAAATGAACCCGAGTCACGTAAATGCTGACTGGGAAAGTACCAGGGGCCTTTCTTTTCCTATAGCGTGTAGATTTCCTTCCTAATAAACTTTTTGCCTAAAAATGGAAAAATAAGGTGTAGGAGAGTTTAGGTGTTTAAAATCAATACCCTGGAGGCATGGGGGAAGGCAGTTTGGTTAACATCTGCTGTGTCCCATTTAAAGGTCTAAATTTGTTGGTAAATATATATTTGAAATACAGCTAGAGATTCTATATGTACAGCAGTTTTGAGTAACTACTCATGGTGTCACAGCAAGGAAACCAAAAGCACTCGACCAGACCAAGTCAGCCCTCTGCACAGTGAAAAGGCTTTAGGGACACAGATGCTGCTCATATTCCCAGTGTGATGCAGTCTACTAGAAACTACTGTAACACCAGTTCATTTTACGCAAGCCTCCTGATAGGAAACAATATCATGTCATGGACACTGTTAATAGGGGCTGGATTTAAACCAGGGAAAACTACGGCTGAAAAACTCCCTGAGGAGTTGTCACAACCAGCCAGAATCTGGTACTGAATTATTATTAAATTAAAACCATTTCAAGGTGTCTCTGTGGTGGTTCATTCCCACAGATACTTCCACAAATAGTGGATGAAAAAACGTTTTTCCCTGTAGAAAAAACCAAAAACAACCCCAAATCTCCTCATTTCAGAATCACATGATATTCAAAGAGAACCAGCCAGAGTTACCAACGATGAACTCACAGGAGTGAAATTGAGTCATGCTTATAGGTCCAAGGGCTCTTCTTGTGCTCATCCTGCTCTCACTGCAGTAAATTAATAATGCAATGCCCTCTGAAGTTATTAACATTGTTGCAGAGTTAAAGCCAAACTTTTCCGGTGGGTGGCCTTTAAGCATAGGCTATGTTATGTCCCTCAGCTTCCACAATGGCTCTAGTGGTACCCCAGCACATTGTGGGGACTGAGTATCCCACAGAGGCCAGTCCAAACCATGATCAAGTTGGAAATTTTCAGTAGAAACTTGTATTTCTCACTGTGTTTAGTAGTTCCTCTACTGTTCAGTCTGATGAACACAGCAGACTGTCTCAGCATTAACGTTCTCCAAGATATTTGTGCTACAGCTTCTAAATCTGACTTGTGCAAACATACAGGTCAGAAGCACTGTGTTCTGGGGCTAACTGCCTGCTCAAATCTCTGACAGCTTTATTGTCATGCCACAGGAGAGGCAGGCACCTCCTCTGAAAATAACTTGAAAATGACTTTGTCATTATTTTAAGCATCACTGACATTTCTTTGGGATTTTCTGTCTGCAGCTCCACCAGATGCTGCTTAGACAGAAGCAATTCTATTGACAATTTGCCCTTGGAGCATGCTGTAAATGGGATGTTGTACCTCACTTAGACATTCTGGAGATACCTCCCTGTTTCATCTATTTGGCAAAATTTATCTCACAGATGCAGGAAACATACAGTGAAGAAAATTATTATTGTTCCTTAACTCACACAAACACCTCTGAAGGTACTGGCAAATAAAAGTGTTGTCCTTCAGATTTCTGCTGCCATAAATTTTTTTTTTTTGAGAACTGTTTCTCCAGAGCCTTCATCGATATGATACAGTTTTGATTTAATCTTAAATAATGCATGTATCTAAATGTTTTGATAATATCTTCTATGCTTAGACACATATCTCTCCTTTTTGTTTCAAGAAAGGACCAAAACCATCTGGCCATTTTCTGAGTCAGGTTATTCTAGCATAATCTTTATCTGCTGTTAAAGCTTGAAGAGACAGAGGCTTCTACAGACTAAAATCAAACAAGATCAATTTTTGCAAAGTCAAGAAAATCAAATAAAATGAACAAACATTGAGAGACAGATCTTTGATGGGTATAAGTTGTAACCAATGTTGTACACAAATACTGATGTATTAAGGGCATGGCCCTTGAGTTTCCATATTTCTTCTGCAGGACCCAAGCTTTGAACTCCTGAGGTCACTATTTACCCATTTCCTTGCAAAGAATGTTCCCCACTTAAATAAACATTCTCAGGGCCCTTTGCATACAACAGGAAGTCCAGGATTCAGATTCACTCATGATCTTGCTGAAATAAGTAATTTAATATTTAAAGTAATTATTCAGCTATACTTACATGTTTGCTATCATTCTATTGGTTTTTGGTATCTTTTTTCATTCTCAGGACATGATTTTTGCAGGAAAGACTGTTGCTAAAGAATGATGTCACTCATTAGTTTCACACCAGAGGAGTAAATATGCTAGCAAACATCTTACACATCTGTTCATTTGTGAGCAATAACTAGTTTGGAGAATAAATACGGATGTGACTTTTGAATAATAAACCAAAACAAGACAAGTGTCAACACCTTGGTTGACAAATGCAAAGCAAAGCAAATGGTTTAATCCTAAATAGAAGATCCCTTTTTTTTTTTTTTGCATGTAGGACAATGATTGCGGTTCCACTTGGTGCAGAGGAAAGCCAGGAGTGCAGTAACTGAGGAGATCTCCAGCCACAGCTCACAGTTTGTCCTCCCATCACCAGCCTGGGTGGGATACAGCTGCCTAGATGTTTGTTTATGAAACTTCCAAGCTTTGTTCATCAGGCTATGCTGCTTAAGCTAACAGCCAAGTCCTCCCCTGTGACCTATTCAAGTGACTTGTGGAGCCTGTGGGGAGCCAGGAGAGGGAAGACTTTTTCCCCCTTTCCTCAAGAACAGCTCCATTTTCAGCACTTCATTAACTATTGCAGCTGCAATAGAATCACTTGAAGTTGGGAAAAGAAATAAAAATAAAAATCCCACAAACCCCAGCAGACCTCCAAACTGAACTATAGGTTCTGCAACATGGTTTAGCCAGTGTGTCTTCTCCCTCCTCTGCTTCCTATTCTGAAGAGCTCTCAGGGACATGGTGGATCAGGGCATGCCTGGAGCCATGTAGAGCTCAGTCCCTGGTGCTTGCCTCTGTCATGCAGGAGACCCTTCCTGGCCATGTTGTCAGCAAGGACAGGTGTAATGGAAGAGAAGTGGAGGTAATATCCTTTAAAGAGATGTAAGCAGCACTCTCACCTTTCTTCTGAAGTACAAGGATAGGCAGACATTGTCATACAAGCCCAAAGCCATCTGAAATGTGTTTCTTTGCAGAGCAGATAACATTGATGCTGCATGATTTGCCAAATCCACCACTAAGGAGAGCATAGTCCTTCACACAATTTTCAAAACCTCTTAAAAAAACCCCTTTTCACCCCAATGTTTACAGCTACAGACATATTAGATCCAGCAAGACACCACCTACCCTCTTCTCTGCTAGTTTCAGTATCAAATCAGTCATTGTGGTCTCAGTTTCTTAAAAATTTAAATTTCAGAATGGACCACAGCTTTCTGCTCTCTGCCTGCTCTGGTGGCAGACGGTTCATAATCAAAATCAGCTCTTGATGGACTTGTTAGCATATTTAGTTTGCATCTCATCTGGTTTTGAATTTTCTCTAATTGCCTTGACTTTAGGCCATAAAATTACACTGATCACTATGAGGACAAAGGCAGTGCCACAGCACATACTTCTCCCAGTACAACCCCTCAAAGGCAGCCCACCTTCCACCTGTGAGCATCATCTTCACAGGATGCAGAAAATCAGGCCAGAGCTTGGTCTATACAGTCATTCCAGCCACAACTCCTCCATTATTACTGTTGGTAGAACATTTATTCCAGATTTTTAATAGGAGTGTTTTTTGATTTCCTGGCTACTGTGCAGCAGTGGTAAATTGGAGCTGTGAGTACATAATAGCTTAAAAAGAACCCAAAAAACTTGGATCAAGTGATATTAGTTGGATGGGATGGTCAGAGCATGAACCCTAAGCAAGTAGCCACTTCTCAGGATAATGAAACGAATGTTTTTGCTTCAGAGCAGTCAATAGGTTGATGTGCATATAAGAACAAGCACAGAGCTCTGAACTTTCAACCATTTAACTATTCAGCAAAGTGTAGATTTTTTTTTTTAAATAAGAACTGTTGCCTGCACCATTCAATTTGCATTAGTAAATGAATTATTCACACTAGCTGAGAATCACACAGTGAAGCAATGCTTCAGCTAGAATACAGGATGTACTGGATTAGGGAAAATTTAAACTACACAAAATCTCAGTTGTTTCTTTCAGTAAATTCACTGCAACAGGCTGTTTTTTCTAATCCTACCAGCTGAGACTTTCTGAGTCTGTATCCTTAAAGCTGTTTCTATTATTATGTAATAAGAATAAAAAAACTCCAAACTAATAAACCTTGAATAAATACAGAACTAAGCCATTCAGGGATTTTCCTGCCACTTCTGAGCTCACCTTTCTAAACAGTTGTTAAAGCATCCGACCACATATGGTGCCAGGATAAGAACCTGCAGAGACAGTATCTCACCCAGCCAGCTACCAGCAGCAGTGGCAATAAGAAGAGGAAATCAGTGAGGTGGTTCTCACAGGAAGTTTTAATTCATTGCTCACCTCTAAGGGGTGCTAGTATGTAATCACAGTCCTGTATGTACATACCTGCCAAATTATGGTAGGATAAATGAACTTCTCTTACAGGGAGCTGCACCATTCAGTGAATCTACCCGGTTGAAAGATGAAGATGGGGATGATAATTATGGAAATAAACAAAGCCAAATAAAATATATACTTAAATTTGAAAGAGACCCAAATGAAAAGACCCCTGTTAGCTGTTCTAAGCTGTGAAAGTGCCCCTTTACTGGAAACTAAATATATTCCAAAAACCTATTTACTTTTATTTTCCCACACACACAAACCCCACCAAAAATCAATCTCTACTAACTTCTTGTGTACTTTGACAGTCCAGTTTTCTTTATTTGATTTTGATATTTGCTAAAAGCACCCAGCTGGTCACTGCAGAAAGGCAAGTATCCTGATGCCCAAGCAAGCTGACTGCACTGTGTTGACAATGGCTGTCTTTTCCACACTGACCTAAAAGGGAGACCTCCTGGGGGAAGAGGGTTGAATGTAACATTACACGAATGCTGTATTTTTGCAGCTGAACTGCACATCATTCTCTGCACACTGTGTTTTTGCAGCTGCAATACCTAATTTGTCTTATTATCCACACCATATAGAATCTCATGCACAATGATGTTATGGATGTTACCAGAGTAATACAAATATATAAAAGCTACTATAATGTATTTTGCTGTCTTTCTTTTTTGTTGTTTTCTTGTGAAAAAATTACCTCATTCAACCTGATGCTGGGCAGAGAATCACCTATTACAGGTACATGCTTGCTGTAGTGACATAAACAGCCTAACCATTTTATAAGCTTGTTGTGCCATTGGGTAACTTAGGTACTGGTAGGTAGCTGTATTAGGTACACAAGGATTCAACACATGCACTAATTTGGCTTAATGGGGGACAAAATCTCAATGAGGAGCCCTAAACACATGGTTCCACTGTCAGCTAAACAGCAATAGGAAACAGGATGGTTGGAAGAGAAGAATCAACTTCAGTGCTCAGACTCTAAAGCTTTGTGAGGAGGAACCCACTGCAAGTATTGCAAACCAGTGACTGCAAATTTTGCAGACTCACTTTTAAAGTAAAATGCTTTAGAAACCATGAGAAATACTGTTCTTAAAGGCTAGGAAATTTCTATGGCCACTTCAGTGCTTTCCTGTGGCTTAGAAGTGTCCTCTTCATCATGAGCTTGCATAGACAAAAACTCAGGACTCCTTGCCTGACCCAAATCTCTAGGCACACTCTCCCAGCTCCTAGTTAAAAAGCCACAACAAAGAAAACATAGATATATCTGCTTATCATTACCTAAACAAAAGTCTGTTTAAAAGCAGAGCTCAAGGAACTTTGTGAAAGAACATGATTTTGTGCTGGATGTCTCTTCTGTAGTATGAAAACAGTGTATTTCCTGCAGTGGGCTCATCACATGGATGGAAGAGTGGCAGCACTACAGGATGGTGGGTGTGTAACTGAGTCCTTTCTGCATCACAGGGAGCTTCATAGGTTTCTCAAATTTCAGAGAAAAATACAGATCATAGAAGTGCTTCTGTTTAAGCTGTGATGCCATAAGGAAAAAGAACTGGTGAGGCTACATGGATAGCTGAAAATGCAGATTATCCTTTTCTGGCCATTTACCTCTCTGAACCATCAGCAGAGAACATAGAAGAGCACTTAAAACAGCTTCACATCAGGATCTAGCTGCTCAGTCACTGTTAGAGGTCTTTTGAGTCAGTATGAGAATCTGTTCCTCAAAATAGACCTTGTGAGGAAAAAAAAAAAAACACCCAAACCAACAAAACAAACTAAGAAACCAAACCAGTTTAAAATTTCCACATTGCTACCTGCTTATCTTCATTTACATCAGCAACACTTTACTCAGATTCTCATCTTGTTTATGTCACTATGGAAACTGCATAGTTTTTAATTTGCAAAAAGAAGACTTTAGTGCTAGAAGACTAAATGCTAATTGAGTTTTGAAAGCCTAGGGTCCACTCAAATGTCTTTTCACAGACTCATAGAGACATTTACTGGGCATGGGAAGAGACTGAAACTTGTGGAAAAGGTGGGGAGAGGGGAAAAAAAAAAAATCACATTCCCTACTCCCCTGATTTATATTGGAGAAGGTGAAATTCATTTGACTTTACAAATAACTAGTTTGAGAAAAAAAATCAGGTTTAATCTGTTGTTTGGGGTTTTTTTTCCCCTACCCATTTCCAGTGCTTCCCATTTAGAAAACAGAAAAGTCTCACAGGCATATGTAAAAAAAAAAAAAAAAATTCCTAAACCCCAGAAATGATAGGCCTTTCTTTTCCCTCTGCTCCAATCTGATAACAAATTTCTCTAAGGGCTTCTAGAATCAGCCGCACACATTCTTTTCCCCTAGAAGCTCTGCCTTTGTCTGATGTGAATTCAGAAGCTGCATCTAATTTTAGATGCAAGAAAAAAGAGACTGGCTGAAAAAGATTGTATAAAAAAGGGCAAACCAGGCTCCTTTAGCCTCCAAAAAAGGGATGACAGCACTAACACTGTCACATGGAAGACTGAGGGGTGCAATGTGCAGTGAAACCAGGAGATGCAACAGTAAGTTTTCACTTTCTATACTACAACTATTAATCTCTTTAATAGAGGCAAAGCTCTTTGAGCACTGACATCAATATGAATTTTGCAGGACTCTCTGCTGTTCCTGGCTTAGCACCACTAATTAATAGGTCTTCGGGTAAGTGGCAGGCTGAGCCCCTGTGGTTATTAGCACGGCAGCTCTAGCTTGAGGAGGTGATGCCAAGTCATTAGGTACTGTGATATTACAGGCACAGCGTCTCCAGTGCACTGGCCCAATGTCCAGGACTCGAAATGAGCTAGTGTCAGCAAGTCCGGCTTGTTAGTCTAATGCCAAAGCCATCGTGTCGCTATTGGCTCAGCACTTCTGCTTGCTGAGATAAGGTCCACATAAGCATTTCACTAAGGTCCTTTGCTCAGCACACTTATCCTGCTGAGTTAAGGCAAAGTGCTTGTGGTTTCTTGCTGAACATGTGTAGTTTACTGTTTTGATGCCAAGAGGTTAACAAACCTCGACAGCTCAGCCAGTCCTTCCCGAAACCTGACAAGTCCACAGACATAACTGACATATGCCTTTTTCAGTATCTGAGGGCAAGACTAACTGACAATGGATATTCTTTCAAGCAAGTAACTCTCATTGCTTCTAAGAGATTTAGCTCTTACAGTGGTCTGAGTATGAACTGCAACCTGTACTGCACTTTCTGCAAGGTGATTACATCACCTGACAGCAGGATTACCTGAAAGCTACAAGCCTTTCCTACAACAGCTTCTCAAACTGCAATTTTATTCCACCTGAGACTGAGCAGACAGACCTCTATATACCTGAGGCAAGTCAATACTGTATTTGAATGACCCAATTCCAGTCAAATCTAGATGTGTAAAGTTATCTGTACTCCTTGACCAGGGTACTTGTCAGTAATCTTCCAACCCATTATCCAGGGCAACAAGCCTTGCCAGTGGGTTTTTATTTTGTGTATGTACGTGTGCTTTTACATGTGCCATAAGGTATAAAATTTAAGATGTATGTTGAAAGCAAAACATAACATTTGTTATGTTTACATGTTAGTTTTCAGAAAAAAGAAACAAGTGTCATTTCACTCTTGAACATTTTTTTTCATTTTTAAATCAACAATTCCAAACACTTTTCCCATGAGAGCAGTGAAAAAAACCCCAAACCTGGAGCATCTTTCTCCTTCCTTGCTTGCTTCTGACATTTGATGCAATGACTAATTATCTGCATTCATTTATTTAGTTTAAACTGGGAGAAAGGTTTCCTGCTTGCAGGTGGTGGATGGAGTACATTAGGATATGTCCTGCAGGTCTGGAGCCCGCCAAGGGCTAATCACTGAACACAGCCATTCCTGCTGACCACTACCAGTGTGACCTCTCTATTCACCTCAGTAGAGGTGTTACCATTCCCAGCTTGAGATGGTTTTTCATCTGTTGAGAACAGCTGGATGGAAAAATTCCTAGCACATTTTAAGGCTGGGATGGGTCTCTGTTCCTGTGTGGCATGCCCTAGGTGTTCCTGTGTTGACAAGGGGGTTGGACTCAATGATCTCCAGAGATCATCATTCTATGACTGTTACAGTTATCCACTCTAACTTTGTGAATACCACCTCAGGCCCTGATGACCACTCCAGAAAGTCGTATTTCAAGGTGATGATTTCTTATTAGACTATATAAAATCTGTTAGGAAGTCATAAAATCTCGCTTTAAATACATCAAGTGAAAGTGAATAGACTAAGCATCCATGGAGGTTGTTCTGGTAGTTACTTACATTCAGGATTAAAAATTCACATCAAGTTTCATGTTTGAATTTGAATTTCCTAAGTTTCCAGAAGCTGCATCTTGAAATACCACTGCTAAATTAGACAGCTTGTTAGGATCAGAGAGATCTTCTACTAGGATGGCATTATCTGCCATCTGCTGTGGAAGAGACAGGTCAGGCATTTTGTGAGTGCTTTCCAGACTCAGGGAATCATGTCTGAAGCTGTTTGATCATGCACAGCCAGCTAGCAGCAGGCTAGTGGGTTACTCACATGCAAGAAAGACAGAAGACATTTCAATGAATATTTCATGGTGAATTTCAAGACATAAGGAGAGAGAATGGATGAAAAGTGGGGTGGTTTTTTGTTTTTTTTTTTTCCCCTCTCTCCCCCAGGGCAGAAAGAGATTATTTCATTTTACCTACGAAACTTTCTTGGGCAACAATGTGAGACACTATGTCCTCACTGCAAGTCCATTCTTTATGGCATCTTTCCAAACATTCTAGATCAAATATTCCCTACTGAATACCTGCATAGACCAAGGATGAATCTGAAACAACCCTGAGCTGTGAAAGAAAGATGAGTCCCACCCCCTTTCCTGTTCAGCTGGAAGTATAGCGCATTTTAAAATATAATAGTAAAATATATAGTAATGGAAAATATTTAATGAATTCCAGATGATTCACAAACTGCTCATCTAGAAATGCAGAGAGGAAATGACAGACAGAGAAGGAAATGCAAATTAGGAAAGCATTAAAGCAGCAGAGCTGCACGGCCACAAATTCTCTTCAGATTTCTCAGAAGTCAGTATGTTTAGACTTGACTTTGAATTGACATAATGGGCACATTTTACTTGATGTCTTACTAGCAATCGAACCAAATCACAGTGCACTTTAGCACTCCAGTGTTCTAATAAGCATTTGCTTCAAAGCAGCAGTTCAGATCTCCCTGTGAATTTTGTCAAGTACACATCATATCAAAGGATAAGCATTTGCCAAAGCCTTTCTTCAGTCACAAAGCAGGGGGAAGGTTTGTTTAAAGAATGTCAAGTTGCACCTGCTGGCTCACACTGTGTGGATGAAAAGAACAACTGGAATTTCTGTCACTGTTGAATTTTATTTTCCATTTATAAAAGTATTTTTATCAATGTGAAAAGATTTGTTGTATTACAAAAGCAGAATGTTGCTGTGAGCCTATTCAGAGCTCTTCAAATGGGACAGATAATAGATTTGTGGCTAATAAAGTGGTACTTGTCTCTGAAGCAAAAGAGTGGAATTAGGTTGGCATGTTAACAAGATGTGGATGCCATGCATGCTAAAGCAGCCTAAAGTATTGCATGGCCTTTACTATCTCTAAGCTCAGACTTCTAATACACTAGCCCATAAACTTACAGTAAATATAAGATTGTCCTTTTGCTAACAGGGGCAGAGTAGTCAAGGCCCACAAACCCTGTGGGGTGGTGAACTTCCTGCTAGATATGATGGAGGACATGAAGGTTTGTTTCTACCCTTTACCTTCACCAGAATGATTTTACCATCACAGAAGAGGAGGCAGCAGGGAGCAGCTGTAGACAATATCCCTCTCTCAAGGCAGACAGGGAAGTATGGCTCTGTGATAGAACATGGCTGGAACTGGCCTTTTGCACAGATTAAATTCAAAGGCATGCAGCGTAAGCCAATATACAATTTCAGATGTCCATGTGGGCTCAGTGTCCATTTGTGGTATAAATTATTAATATGTATACAGAATTAAACTGTTGTTTCTATAAAAAAATGCGGGGGGGGGGGGGAATAAAGGACCTACATAGATTTATGTGAGCATGAGTGTGCTGCATGGGCTTAGTCCTTCTGTGCCTGTTTCTGTTTTGCTAGCCAGAGGGAACATCAGCTCTGTTCTTAGTGTGGGGGTGTGGCAGTGAGAACTCTAAAAAGAATGAGGTGCTGGGATCCTTTTGCATCTGAGTCCAGCTCCACAGTGGAGTTCATTAAGCAGGAGAGTCTGCAGTGAGATGCAGACACTAGACCTATTTAATAAACCTAAGCTATTACCACAACAGCATGTGGAAGGTCAGAGAGCAGAAAAAAAAGGCTGACTTTCCTGAAGTCCCACAACACTTTCCCCTTCACTGTGCAACAAGGGATTACAAAAAGTGAAAAGTAACATTAAGCAGCACAACTCCAATCAGATAGTCTGAGAACGAGGGACTCAGAAAACCAATTAGAAAGGTTTCTCTGTTTTTTGTCATCTACATTAACAATTGTCTTCAAAACTTGTTTCCCAGGTTTTGTCCTTTTGCTGTTATGAAGTCCATTTTCAAACTACTACACCTTTTAATCTATACACTGTAAAGGAAAAGAACAAGTTGGTCCATATTTGCAAACAACTACATAAAAGCTACTGTTTACTTCAGGGGTTACTTTATTTTCACTTATTGGAAGATTGTTCATAGGAAGCATCTCCTAAGTCCAGCTGGTTATAAGAGATAAAAAAAGAGTTACCAAAAAAATCCTTTTTATTTTTTTTTTTCCTTTTCCTTTTCAGGTGTTAATTTTAAGTGCCATAAGCAGCCCTCAGAGACCAACTGTGCCCTAGAGACAGTTTATCTTTTCTGAAGTATCAACACAGGAGATAGGTAACACAGAACTACTGATGGCAACACACAGAGCATTTCTCTGTTAAGTTACGAGTCCTAATTAGAACTTGGCTCAAGCCAGGGCCTTGGATCAGGTACAGCAAAACTCTGCTGCATTTTGAATCCAGACACAATGTTTAGACGTGATCCAATTCCCAGTTCAGCCTAGCATTGTGCTTACTTGGAAAGGAATAGGACTCATCTTTAATTCAAGCCAGCCTGATCGGAGGCTATCCAAAGTTGCCATCTGCTGCCTGATCTGTGGCCTGATGAAAAGAGCTTGCTGTTCTGTCTTGCTTTTCCAGAAGGAAGGTGACGTACTACCAATTTCTGCAGCCAGTAAAAAAATGTAAGTGAAAACTCCAAACTAAACAGTTATACCTACTACATCTAATTTGTTCAGCATTGTTTTTTACTACTTCAGATTTATAAAGATGCTAAAACATATCACTGGCACCTCCACATCTCATTCTATTGAACCTGTTCCCAATATGTTTACATTTCTAAACATACATGGAAAATATTACAGAATTCACTCAGGAATTACTCATTTCATTCATCCACATCCCCTTCAGCTTTTAAACAACAAACATTATTGCCAATGCCTGAACTGAGGACTACTGTCATGAATTTGCCTAGCTAAAAGCATTATAGGCTGTCACATGGTGGACAGCTCTCGCTGTCTCTCATAACCTATTGTGTTATACTCAGCACAGTGTCCTGCACCACAGGAGGCTTCTGCAAGGCATCATCACCCCTAGGCTTCCTATGGTACAAAAAAAAAAGCTTTCTTGCTCCACCTCCCAACTCATACCACTTTGGTATTTGCTATACACTGCACTATACAGATTGACCTACACTCAACACATTAGTTTGCTACACTTTGTCTTATAGGTCTGCCAAGATGCAAAGCCCTGTCTGAAGCAGCAAGCTTCTGCCAACTTTCCAGTCTTAGGTTATAGAGACCCAGAAAACCCTGTGTCCATCATCCTGGCCATCTGCACCCAAAGGTACCAGGCTAATGGGAAGAGGATGAGTGTCTTCTAAAAAGTACTTGTAGCAGAAAGGAAGGATAACAGAGGTGGAGGGGGAAGGAAGGAATTTGAAAATAACAAACTATTCCAAAAAACAGGTGGCTCTTCTTGCTCTGCTGTACTGAAAAGCAAGAAGTAGAGAAATAAAATCCCCTGCAGCTGATTTTTTAGGGGTTGGATTTTTTTTAAGTCAAGCCATCTACCTTTTCTGTTTCTGATGAACTCAGATTTTTTTATTAAGTCCCTTTGATGGTGAATTACATTCATTAAACTTTTCTTCTTTTAACCTAAATTCCTCTGGTTATAAGGCTTATGTGACTCGGTGTCCCCAAATTGTACTTAGCATCCACCAGACAGTTTCATCAAGCTGTGTCAAGGATGCAGAGAAAATAAAGGCAATGCCAAAGGTGCATATTAAATTAATATATATTCATATATAGAGAAGCTTTATTAACATCCTCATTAAGAGAAAGGATGCATTGTCAGCCCACAGTTTAAAATATACCATACAGCAGAGGAACCTTAAAATTACTTGGTCAATGGATAAGCTTTGGCTGAAGCTAACAATGCGCTTGTTTTCAATCAGCCGGAGGGTCCCAGACAAATTTAAAAGTATTTTCATTAATCTTGATCTGCATTGAGGGGAAGGGGTAGGAAGAGATCCAAAAAAAACCACCAAAAACAAAACCCAAAACAAAACAAAACAAAAAAACCCCCCCAAAACAGTGGGAAATTACAAGCTGGTTCTGGTTTGCTCACACATGTATGTTATCTTCTACCTTGTCATCATGACAACTGAATGCATGACTCAATGCTTTTCTGCACCCTCCTCCCCCTCCCCTCTTTTTTTCCTCCAGCATCAACAGTTTAAACAATTGTGTCTTCCATCCCAGCTCTGCTTTCTAAATTACATATACAATGTTAGTGTTTGTTTTTTTTTTTTTTCTAAAGAGGGATATTTCCAGCATTCTATCTTGTAGCATCACAGAACAGCACATCTTGAGTCCTGGCACATTTTTAAGAAGTTGGTAAACTGAAGTATGGGATAGGAAAACCATGATTCTTTTAACAAAGAAATAAAGAAAATAAAGAAATAAAGAAAATAAATTCCCATGGAAGCACATCCATTGACAAGTCCACCTTCCTAAGGAATTCCCAGCTTGTATGAATTACTCCACCTTTAATTTCTTTTAAAAATACCATATCTTCTTTCTTATACATTTCTGGGCTTGGGACCTTGAAGACACAACTACTTTTGCTGATAAGCTAGGCAAGTAGATAAATATCATGATATTCTAGCTTTTTCTTTTAACAGTCTCCAAACATTTATGGAAACATTCCTTCTCATGATACCCTTTCAAACCTGTTTGATTTTTTTTACCTGTCTCTAACTAAATAAAAGATATTTAGCTCAGTCATGCACTCATCCAACAACCTTTTTCTAAATTATGACAAAGTAATTCTATTTCAATTGCAACTCTTTCTTTAGAGGACCTTATTTTCAGCTACTTCACTGGGCTCCTAGACAGCCATTTGCACATTTTTGACTCTTACTTGTGGCAAAATTGACCTGTATAATCAGAGAGACCACATCCACAGGTTCTGGGTGTCTGGCAAATGGGCCATAGCAAACAACAAAATACCTCAGCCTAGACAAAATTTTCTATCTGCTGCCCTGAAAAAAAAAAAAAAACCAACAAAAAAAGGGCTGTCATATTTACACTTTTTTGATGGCCTATAGAGGAATGTGCCTACATATACACAAATGTCTGATAGTGCACATAAATCAGATATCTATACACTCAATGCAAACAGCAAGACTCCTGTATGGACAGTTGGGTAGATACACAGAGGGTACCTGCGTATATCAGTTAAGAGCATGCGAGGTAAAAATGAAAATTAAAGTGCCTGTCCCAGAACGTGCGGCTTGTACTGATTATCTTATACAATTTCATTAGGTAGAGCAAGACATTTTTCTTTTTATCTTTAAGAACATCACTTCTGATAGGAACCTTTTGTTTTGTTTTGGCCTGGGATAATAGACTTATGTTGGGATAAAAACTGAAAAATCAAAGGATGCACTTCTTTTTTTCTTTAAAAACATTTTAATTAGAAGAGTTGCCAAGCTTACAACATAATAAAAAAACTAATCCGTGGCAAAACAGAGGAGGCATTGCTAAATTAATTTTTATGATGTAAAACCACCAGGGACACCAATCAAGGGACACTAAACTGTTTGTCACTGTTGTACAGATTTTAACACTAAATTATGTTCCTGAGAGAGTTACTGAGGAGTTGATGATTTTTGTGAAGTTGTCATTGCATCAAATGGAGAACATTTCTCTCTTACAGTAGTACCCACAGTCTGATTTCAGTTATTTCCAACATGCGTGAAGATCTCCCTTGAGAGATTTGTTTGGTTTTCTGGCTTTTCAACAGGACCATAACATAAATTCTAAGTTTTTAGCTGAAATGTTCTAGTTTCTTCTGGTTTTAATTAAAGGAGATCTTCTGGGGAGTTACTATGAGAGGAGATTATGAGCAACTTTTAAACTTCAAGTGAAAGTAGGGTGGTTAAGTGACAATTTAGAAATCTCATAGGACAACTGGTGGCTATAATCTCCAAATAATTTCAGTGTTAGTAGGAATTGTTATGAAAGAACAATCGGGAAAAAAAAAAACAAACAAACAACAAAACCCACCAAAAAACCAGTCCTATAAAAAGTATTGCCATATGCAAGAGAAAATATGATAGATACATTGTGTTTATGATTTCTGAAGCTCATATTTCCTCTAATTAATTTTTGGTGGCTTAGTGGGGAACAAGCACTTTCTGTTTGCTTTTCCTATATAAGGAGTACTGAAAATGACTGTGCTGCAGCATATTTTCTGCTCATGACTGGCTCCATAATTATCAAAATCTATACTAGGCTAAGCTACAGAAATTTGTTAATCCTTTCTTTGCTAGACCATTTCTTGCCTAGTTGTTTTTCAACATCTATGCCATAAATGCATTTATTTTTTTTATTCACACAGAACTGGATATTTTCTACATTTTTCATAAGGATTTAAAATCTTTTACTGCAAATTTGGCCTTTAAAGGGAGCTGTAACTTCTATAGCGATGGCATATTTGTTGTGGACAATTTATGGACCAAGATCTGTGCTACTCAAAGAGATTTCAACATTTTCAAAATGCTACTAGCAGCTGTATCAGCCTTTCTGTTTCTTGGAACTTGATCAGTGTGGACAGATTGTGAGATGCTTGGAAACTGGCTTGGTGAAGTTCGATTCAGAAAGCTAATATTTGCCAGGTTGGGAAAAGAAGGGAAAAAAAAAAAAAAAAGGAAAAAAAAAAAGAATGGTTAAGTTATATCACTTTTACTGCTTTAGCTGGATAGTCCTAGAATTAATATATTCCACCTGTAGTAATTATTTACTGTTTGATCAAACCCTATACTTGTTATTCTGTTTTAATTTAAATAGGAATTATACACACGTACATGTGGAAAAAAACCAAACCCTCAAACCTACTGCTACAGCATTAAAACTAAAAGTGAAGTATCTGAATTACGGTTGCCCTTTGCAATGTTGACTCAGCCCCACTGATAATATTTGCATTATGATACAGTCTGTAATTACATACTCATTTTTTTCCTCTAATGGACTACCACCCATATTCATTACACAGGACAGAGGTGCCACTGAAGACCGAGTATTTGACTTTTTTTTGTATCCTTGTTATTTGGAATATGGCCCTCTGTTGCTTTCATTGAATACAGTTTAAATTCTCCTTTCAGTCTATTTATATTTTTTTAAAAAACATCTTTGCACTTCATTAAAACACAGTATTAGACAGAGATTAAAAGGTCTGCTATTGATGCAGGCATTTATTTATTCTAGCAGTAATATGTCTCTGATTTGATCTCATTACTTCTACTGGAGGGTATTGCATAATTTCATATAATTTCCATATAATTATGGACAGTTTATGTCCATCCCTTTTTGTGTATTGATCTTTCATCCTAAACAGATTTTTTTTTTTTCCCCTCATGGATTTAAAGCAAATGAGATTATAAACATCAAGAACAGCTTCTATCAAAACAGCAAACAAGATTAATCCCCAAATTAGAGCTTCATCTCTAATCTGCACCATAATTCACCTTTCAACAATGCCTGTCAATATATCATCTGTATACGATTCATTTACTTTACAATTTCTTACAATTCTCTTACTAAACATGCCTTTTCCAATTTTTATTTTACTAGTTTTCATGACTGAAATTTATCAATGAAGGCTGATGCACTATGCTAGACAAAGGATATATTGCATCAGTATTAATTTATCAGAGTGATTAATCTAGATTGATCTACACCTTAAAGACTGTTATAATGAAAGACATTTCCTAAGTTTTTCAATGTGTTTAACTATTCCTTCAATATTTTATTATTTTTAATCCCTCAATACTACAGATGTATGTAGGTACATGGATCATTTTTCTGTTCCCATTTTAAACATCTATATTTGTGATTTTCCAGATGTATCTGTCTGTGTCCACTTAGTCCTTGTTACCAGGTTTACATCTTACTTTTCTAATTATTTTACATTTCTGGGACAGAGGTTGCTCAGCTTACCGAAATTGATTACCTCTTTTAGAGTTAGCAGAGTAGGAGAAGTTAAGGTAAAATTTTTACTTAAAAAAAATATTACATCCAAATCAACATCTGTGCTGTCACTGTAGTGTGAAAGTAGCTCTGTTCATTTCTTTACTTATATATATGAAAAAGCCTTTTCTTACCTGTTTTAATATACAAATTCTAGCTGAGTTAGACTTTGGCAATTCTTACATTATTTTTTTATATATTACCAACAAAGATTTTAGAGATAAGAATCTTCTCATATCCACACAATTTCACGTGGATCACAACACTGGCCTAATTACAGACTTTATTATTAGAATGTCAAATATTAATTTAAACTTCAGATCATTTAGCCTACTAAAGTTTATTTTCTCAAAGGAATGCTCTGCTATTTATTAATATTTCAATTTAAATTAAACAAAGTCAACCATCAATCATTTAATCAGAAGCTATTTTCTATGTCTTCTTATTTTTATGCCCTCATTACTGTATGACAAAGACCTATAAAGTTTACAGGTGGAAGAGCTTTCTCTAGACATCAGTGACTTAGAGATTATCCCCATTTTTAAACTCAAGATACTATTAATTCCTTAAAGTACTTTGCATCATGTGCTTAAGACAAGAGAAAATGCTGTTACAGTTTAATTTCATGTACAGACAAGCATGAGTAGCTGAACAAATTTTCTTTGAGTGGAAGACTTTCAGAAGTTACAGATAGATTCCTCAAAATAGTATCACACATATTTACACATAGGTGAAAGCATAGAGTTGGTCTATGACAAGCATCTAACGAATAAAAGAGAATTGCAAAACACCAATATAAATTGTGTTCAAGACCTACTATTCCCTCAAAGAATAAAGGAAAACAAGATCATATAATCTTTATGTACAACCCAAGGGTCATAATTTAAATACGCATTTTGTTGTGATGAAGTTCATGTAAATGTACAGTGAGACATAATTTCACCTTCAGTGAGATTTCACCTCAAATGAGTTGAAAGACAAAGAGCTGGAGGTCAGGCAAGTCAAAAAGGCCACAGGTTGGTGTGCAGGATCAAGGTGGCAAAACCCATTTCAAGCCACTGTTTTGGTGCCCTACTCTACACACATCCACAAAATGTGCAAGGTGCTGTTGGTATTACAGCAAGCAGAATGCACATGAGGTATATGTGCTTTCTCAGTGGAAAATTTATAGATTCTGCTGACAGGTTATTTAATTTTTTACATCTTGGCAATAACATTGCTCAAAAAAACATTTTTAAAAGCATTTGACACACAGGATCTACTCCACGTATTTCTCCCTTCCTCAGTGAGGTTTATTTACTTGAGGGAAAGTTAAGTCAATTAAAGGAAAACATTTTCTTTTCCACCAGAAGTGATGGTATCCCTAATACCTTCCAGGAGTAAACACCACTGCTTAAATCATCTGTGAGAAATCTCTGTTCCTGCTGCCTGTTAAGTTTCCATTTTACAGATGGTATTTTTATTATTTCATAGCTGTCATGGTCAGGCATGGTCCTGTAGAGGGAAGCAGTTCCTCAGGTATCTAGAAACAGTCTCCAGAAAGGTTTGGAATAGGACCTATTCTTTAATTTGATTTTTCACTCGGATTTTATCTGGTGCTGAATAAGATGTCTGTTATGACTTTTTGCATTCTAAATCTCATGTTATTTAATATACTGCTGTGACTTGACTGTCTCCCTTTTCAGAATATACAGGCAGTACAACCTTTTATAAAAGGAATAGAGTTTGACTCTCTGGCAGGATATTTTTCCTACCTTAAAAATCTATATATCATGCAGATTCAGTGATTAATTTCATAAAATAAATGTGTGGAGTATTAACTAGCTCAGCAGATGATAACTTGATGGGACAAGTAGAATATTGTTTCCCCTCTCCAGAAGGAAATAATCCTTCCTCTACTCTGAGAGCTGGTATAAGAAAACAAGCATATCACTGCATATGCTTGAGGAGGCAGGGTAGATTTGCTGTCAGAGGACTGTATAATGACAGAGTATATGAAAAATAATACTATTCACATGCTAGACCGTGACTTGGGCCAATAGTCACTGGCAGTGTAAAGATATACTTTTTCATGTATGACTTCTTGTTTGAGAAACTGCGATGGACCAATTATCTTCTGGCCCAGTATCTTGTAAATGAGATTGGCTCCATTCATATGATCCTCGCTATGTTCAGTAGTCTCTGCATGGGACAACAGGAGGGATCTAGAATCACCTTCAGGAGTAACATACACCATTTTCACATACACTTCAGTTCACAATGAGCATTTTATGCAAGGAGAGAAATAGATCACTAAGCACATTATAAACATCTGCAGAATTGACTACTGTCTGTGCTACCCTGTCACATCTTGTAATTATTATAAACCATATTCATCAGATAGTTAAAAAGAATTAATAAGTACTCCCATTTCAAATTTCTAACTCAAATTTAGTTATACCTGATGAAAATTGAGTGTTTGCACTTGTGAATTACAGATCACTGTGTATCTTGAGACAGAACAAGAACTCAAGCCACAACTACTGCATCTTGTGCATATACCAGTGTTTCTGACAGCTGGGTTAAGAATAACTGAAGCTAATAATAATACATAAATAAAAATAGTATGAAAAAACCTCAAACCAAACAAGTCCTAAGACATCCCAATAAACCTTGTACTACAAAAAGAAGAATGACTGATCAGAACACCTTCAGAATGAAAATTGAAGAGCTGGTTACTAAAGACTGAGTACCAAAAGTTTCTCTTTATTTCATTTACCCTTCCATTAAACTCCCAAAATAATTTTTCCCAGTGAGGTCTAGGAAGCCAAAAAGCTCAATGATGAGCTGAAGGCTAATTCTAAGAGAAAAAGAAGCTTCTTAGCTTCACATGCACACACATACATATACATATTTCATATATACATATTTTATGTCATTCTCTTTCTCCACCACCTTTGCTTTTTCTGACATTTAATTAACAGCCCATCTCTGATGTCAAAACAAACATAAAATATAGCTGCATGTAGGGAATGCAAACCCTAATTAAGATGAAATTTTGGATGTAACATAAAGACAAGCTTTACATTTTTGTTGGGAAAATAATCCAGTTTATAAAATATTCCCAGATGTGCTTTTGACTCTCTAAATCTCTCTCTGTCTTGAAAAACTACATCTTAAATTAAAAACGGCAGCAACCACTTTCTGTGAAGAAAGTTTCCTTCTTGGAATTTTAGACAATATTTACCACTGGCCTGATTCCACTGACATTGGTGAAGCTTAGGGTGAGATGGAGCATACCATCTTGAAAGCATTAAAGTTGTGGGAAATAAATTCAGAATTAATTTTTATTTTAATTTACACTAAAGAGCAGTGATCTTAATTTTGGACATCTTGAATCTACCCCAGGAAACTTCAGAGATAGGAAATTTGAAGCAATAAAAAAAAGTCAACATTTATTTATGGTCAGATTCCAAACCCCGATGTTGAATCTACTTCCTCCCTCCCAGGTCAGTAGGACTAGTTATCAAATAAAATGTTACTTATCACAAGTACATTAGAAGCTAGTCTGTGTCATTTTCCCATTAAAAAAAACCCACAAAAACAAAAACACACACAAAAAAAACCAAACAAAAAACCAAAACCCCCCCCCCCCCAAAAAAAAAAAAAAAAAACACCCAAAACCCCAGATCTGTGCAAGTTACTTGCTATAACTGGTTGCAAATACTAGGAAAACAGCAAACTCGATCCCTCTACCCCAATGAAACCATGGAAATAGGACTTCCAAACTTTTCTCAAGAGTCCAGAATAAACCCCTTCTTTTTCAGAAATGTGACAAACCCTTTTATTTCAATTCCTTGTAGTTGTCATAATGCTGTAGAAAACCCAAAGGTCTACAGGGTTCTGTACAAAGATCCCATATACTTTATTAAAAAGCACCTGTGTGGCTACTTCTGGTGAAATGCCTTCTAATGGAAAACACTTGTGGTAAGCATACTGTGCATCCCAAAGGAGGAATTATTAAAACCAGTTACTTAGCAAAAGTAAATGGAAAATTTTAAGGCAGAACATCCCGAAGACAGTGTGAGGTTCTTGTTTTCATTTATTCACACGGGTATGAAGCAGCAACCTTGTGCCTCCTTTAATATGCAAAGACCACCATCCTAAACCTAATAAAGTCCTGAGCCCAAGAGAGGGTACAAAAATGCCACCACACTACTTGATTTTCCTTCCTCTGTTTCAACTAAATGAAGTTCAAAAATTTTGCTAAGACAAAGGTAGTAATAACTCTGAATTTCTGCTTAAATACTTGTGCTAAAATGTCAAGTAGCAAATATACTGAGGGGTATTAATGCATTCCCCCCTTCACTTGCCTTTCGAATGGAAAAGGCAAAAACCTCCACAGGGACAAGATAGTGCCATCAGCAAACAACGTCTGATCTCTCCATGTACGCTTTAGGACACCCAGTCAGCCCAGCAATGCAATTGTCTGAACATCCCCAAGGGAGCCTAATAATTTGACTTGTGACCTATGCTCTTCTTGTGAGAATAACTCATGCAAAGCTCTGGTTTTTATCAAACTGAACAGGAAATATTCCAAGTCTTCAAAGAGATCTTGGTCCTGATGAGAAACCTTGTTGAGAACAAGGCATGTGACATTAAGCTGTGTGTCCTAGCCAGGATTTGTATGTGCTTGCTTTTTTTTACCTAGTATTTTATAATTGGAAATGAAAATCTGTTTTTTGCTGTTACTGTTCACCATGTTATGGCAATGGCATAACATTAAGAACAGCTGAACTAAAGGGACCTTTTGGTCCCAGCTCATACATACAGACTTCATTTAAGCTGGAAAATGAGAGAAATACACTTTTCATATTATCCTGAGCTGGTGCTGCTCCTCTTGGTCAGAATAAAGCCTACATTCACTTCAGCTTTGTCTTTGCAAATTGTCCACCTTGCCTTTCATGCAAATTGTGGAAGAGTGATTCCCAATATGTTGATAATTTCATAATTTCATGGGATTTTAAAGCAACTGTAAATCACATACTATCTCTGAACAATGATAACGAGCTTAGAGAAATTAAGATACAAATCTACTGGGCATTTCTAATATTGAACATTTGGCTTTGTGTAATAGATAACTTGGGGAATGCTAGAAATTAATGAAGGAATTATCATTTGCAGTTAGAAAAGATTTAATGTTCATGATCCAAGATTGCCTAAGGATATAGTTTAGTTTTGGGTCAAAGTCACAGGCACCAGATCTGAATGCTGTTGTCAGAGACAGTGACCTAAAATAGGATATTTCTGATGAGATCAGGCCACACAGACAGAATTTGATGATCTTGAAATGAATAAACTAGTTGTAAACCCACCTTCTTTCATAAGGCTCTGAGCACACACAGATGGGATCTAAGATTCTCAGGCTTCTAAATTCAAAAAATGTTATAAACCAACTAAACTCTTAACTTCACTGTATTTAAAAAAAAAAAGTTTTGATTTAAAATTCTGGTTTTGATCCATCAACCAACTAATGATAATCAGACTTAGTAGAATAGCTCTTTTTCCAAGATCAGCTTTTCAGCCCACTCTGTTCCTTTTAAAAACATACTGAAAGACTACAGGAGAAAAATATTTACAGATCCAAATTGACTCTTTACAGCAATATTTTATGCCAGCTATACAGCACAGAAATACTAACTCTGTGCTGAATAAAACTATTCTGAATTGAACTGGGAAAATAAACCAGTAGGGACTTTTCTAACAATTGCTTTTCTACAAATTCAAAGATTAATGTTAGGCTTCAAATTATTCTTTCACCCATTCCTCTTTGAATTAATCCCACAGACACATAAGAACATCTCCTACAGCTACTTCTCTAAACTTCACATAATTGAACTTCTCAAATGAATGAAAACTCTGCACACAGACTAGAGATTATTCTAAGAGTTGATTTAGACACCTACCTTCTTCCTCTCTCTGTTCCTCCAAGCACTGCAGATAAATTAAATGACCAGAAAGGCAGTCTTTAATAAAAGTTAAAAATTTATTGACTGCCCAATAAAATTTAAGTTCTTTAAAGAGCTGTTTTTTCACTCAGGTAAAGTGCCTAAACTCCCAATGCAGAGTGCCTAACCCCTCAAATCACTGTTACTCTTCATGCTCATCACCTGCCTGATGGCTGTTTTTTGCTGAGAATACTGAATAAGCACTAAGAACAAAATGTACCTTGAGGTGTAGAGATAGTAGTTTGCCTTATTCCAAGGTAAAGATATCATCATGTGCTGAAATATAATCGCCACAATTTCTATCAGAAACAACTCAGTAGCTGAACTATAAAATGTATACTCCAGAGAAAGAGAGGCATGTTAATCCAGAGTTTCTCAGAATGATTTATTAGCAAAAATTTGGCATGTCATTAGTATGCCTAGCTGCCTATTGTTTGGAATTACGGCTTACAGGCCAAATGAAGGTAATTATTATGAGGATTCTTATCTTGTATTTTTAGGATATTTGCAAATTTGTGTGTCTCAAATTTGAAAATAATTTATATGACAGCTACACCAACTTTCTTTTGGTCCTGAAATTGCAAGAAGACATCTTGTAATACTCAGCACAATTTCTGTTAGGTGTTGGTCTGAGATTTAAATTAACTGAGCAGCCAATCATTACACATTCAACCATTGTTTTACTGAAATTTGCCTCTTACAGGTGTGTTCTCTATTTCTTAGATGCATCAGTATCTTGCTACTGTTCTCAGTTTTGTACTGTCCTGCCACAGGCCAAGCTCAGAAAAATAATTAAATCCATATGAACTATCAATAAACATGAGATGTAGAGATCCACTTTGTGTGTGACAAAGGATGAGGACAGCGACATAAAAAAATTTAGTCAAACTACTTGTTTAATTAGCTTTTTGTTTAGAAGAGAGAGATGAAATACTGATGACATCACTCATTGAACTACTTCCTCCCCCTTCATTTAGGGGCAAAAAGAAAGATCTACATCTTCAAGAACAGAACAGATGCCTAGAACAACATATTTAATTACTTCTAGGACACACAGATTAAATCTTGAAAGTTATGTTTATTATTGAACCTTAGTGGCTGAAAGTAATTCTTATAAAAATTCTGATCTTTCAACTATGGATTAAGTTTAACTTCAAACCAAACTACTTCATCTCTAATTAGATAGAAAAGATTTAAACTATTTATAAAAGTAACAAAATGGTCAAGACGACAAAATTTGTGGGAAGAGAGAGAATCTTTTACTCTATCAGTTTATAGGTCAAAAAAAAGTTTAGGTTAGCAAACCATTCTTCAGATCTTCTAATTGTGTCAGTAGGTCTGACAAAAAGCATAAGTTCCAACTAAAATTTTGTAGACCTTCTACCTATCTCTCTCAGATACAACAACTCAGCTAACACACCATGGGAAGCAATTGCTAGTGAAATTACTGACTAGTGATTGTAATTACTGTATAAGGGTCAGTCAACACATGCAACTTGAATCAATTTACAGACTCCTGTAATTCATTCTTCAAAGTAAAAATAAGTAAGTTTTCAAATATAATTAAGTTACTATGAACTAGATTTAGAGGAAAAAAAATGTTTGTTTTTTTTTTTTTTCAAGAAGAAAAAAAAATACTTAATTCGCCAGAGGAACTTGTGTTAATTGGTGTGCGCTTCCGACCAAAATTTCCCTGATAAAAAAAATACTTTGTTTTTTTTTTTT